>JNBR01001386.1:0-89378 GCA_002081595.1 Achlya hypogyna | reverse complement strand
ATAGTAAGTTATCAAGTCATCGTAGCGTTCGGTTGATCGGTGCAAGGGTGTTTGCGGTGCACATTTGGCGCGTTGATGGTCAGCTCGACATTTGGAATGACGCATTGGGCACGATATTCCGTTGTTGCTTCGTAGCGCATGAAGTGTTGTTCACACAAGAGAGACACAAAGTTGAGCGCACGATCTCCGTAGCAAACGTGCGCTTTGTTCTTGGCCGCAGCGCTAAACGGGGGTGGTGATGTCTAAAGTTTTAGTCGATGAGCAAAAGACTTCAATTCAAACGTCAGACTACAGCAAGGGGTCTTCGGATGGCAATCTACGGGGCATTTGAGAACAAGCAACGCTAACAACGCAAGGCAGACAGTGTCATGGAGTCTCCGCTGCGAGCATCACCTGTTGGCATCACTTTATCTTGGTTTAGGTTGATGCTCAAGCTCTGATTTAAAAACAACGCAATTTCGTCCGGCCGATCTTGCCGCCGAGCGCAAAATCATGCGCACCCCAACGTGTCTTTTGCCGGTGTCGGACCCCCCACCGCAAAAATATGCAAAATAAATGCATTTGGAAATTCAAAATCCAAATGATTTTTCCTTTTCCGAGAGCCATTGGGGAAATGTATGCAAGTTGAAGTTGGAGGCATGCATTTTGAGCCGCGTCGACAAGATACTTTTTGCCCAACGAAGCAGACATCTGACTGCACTTCCCAAAGCTCCTCACCAAGTCATGATCGCCCGCACCGCCAAAACGTTGAGATTGAGCCTGTCGCGCTCCTTCACCGCGTCCTCGCGGCGCCTTGCAGGCGATCACCACCCGCACACGGTCTTCGATGACAAGACTTTCACGCGCAAGAACGTCGGCGGCTTTGTGTGGACCTTTGTCGTTGGCGGTACGGTTGCGACTCTCGGGATCTGCCAGTTCCAAAACTACAAGGGCGGTTTTCCCCAGAAGAAGTAGTCAGTTTTCACTTCACCTCCTAATACATGTTGCGTCTCACCTGCCCACCGTCAATGCTCAGAAAGGCGCTCTTGCCTCAACGTCAATATTGGTCATCGAGAGAGGTCAGGCAGGCGTTGAAGTGACTGTTTCGTGTGGACAGGGGACATACGTGTACAGATTGCAGCTACAATCAACATTGGCTTGGACAAAAGAGATTGTATTCGGAGTACTTCATACCTGGTCCGGCGGAGTCCGTTCGCCAGTATTGTTACAAGTATAATGAACGCACGAGGGCCTGCATTTATCGTTACACTGCTTAGTGCCAGGTATTGGAGACGTGCTCTCGCGAACCAGCGAATACCGTTGCTTGACTCCTGAACCGAGACCTCCATCGCTTATGCGTCAATATTGGACTTGTTACTTCTACAATACGAACGACCGAGAGAAGGTCGCGCTTTGTGGTAAGCAATGCGCTGTAGGCAGCACGATTCGCATATGCATCAATCGGTGGCAGCATGAAAACGTGTATTACTGGGTCGGTCGCGCTGTAGCGGGGACGGTAACCGAGATGGAGTTTAACCAGGCGGGCTGCTGACATTGTCTTGCTGGGGTCTGTCGGTAGTTGCGCATATCGATCGATGGCCAAGGGGCAGCCAAGGTCTAGAATAAAGGTAACAACGCAGAAAATGCATGGCATTTTGAGTGCAAGTTCAACTCACGAAATATGCATTTTCATCGCGGACATTGATGTGCTAGAGCCGCGCCACCGATGCAAAGACACACTCCCGCTGCGAGTTTCTATTCACACTGCACCTTGGAGATCCTAAGCTCACTTCCCAAAACACTTCCATCCAAACCGACCATGCTCGCTCGTGTCGCCCTCAAGCGCTCCTTCACGGCCTCGGCCCGCCGCCTCGCCGGCGACCACCATCCCCACACTGTCTTTCATGACAAGTCGTTCACGCGCAAGAACGTCGGCGGCTTTGTGTGGACCTTCGTCATCGGCGGCACGGTCGCGACGCTCGGCATCTGCCAGTTCCAGAACTACAAGGGTGGCTTCCCCCAGCAGAAGTAATTGGATCGTTTGGTAAACTTCCCGAATACTATGTATTAATGTATCTTCGTCACTGCAGTGACAGAATAGAGGTCAAGTGCGTAGAGTGCCGAAGGTTTGTGCGCTGAGAGTATTTTTCTTCTTTTCAGACGATCGCATGTTGACGTGGTTTGAATTTTAAACGAAGTGAACGAGTCGCCTGCTGATGGTTAGCATGTTGCCATAAAGACGATGCGTAAGTGTTAGGAAGTCCAAGCATGCCCAGCGAAAACTTGGGGATTGGTACATTAGAACTCGCCCTCGATGGCCTGCAACATGCGTCAACAAGGTTCAACAGGTTGCCGAAGGATTCCCCGGGAAATTATACTCGCTGTCGTTGCAATTCGGAACCCGAATGAGATGACATTCTGCAGCGAACGCATAGTCGTGTGGTATTTCGTGCAAATGGAGATCCCAAACCCTGCATATCCATGCAAAATGCAGTCCACAGCTAATGTTCTAGCGGTAATGTAAACGTTAAATGACTATTTGCATCCAGTTCAAAGGGATAAAGTTAAAAAATTATCGCCAGTTTTACGTCCATAATGTCCCCTTGTTATGGCTGAGACGATTCGTCTTAATACAACAAGAATTGTGACTGCACGAGCTGCTTTGGTACCTGGTGGGTGCCTCACAAGGCACAGTGTCGGTGGCCTTTTCAGGCCTCGACAAAACCTCTGCGTTTTGATATTATCAAGTGTATAAGATTGTCCAAATACAAGACTGTCACGCGCCTGAAGAGAGAAATTGTTGATGCGCCAGAGCCACGGCACCGATGCAAAGACACACAATGCGGCTTCTTTTCACACGGCAAGGTCCAGGGCCGCTTTGTTCACTTCCTAATTTCCCATCTCACAGTCACCACCATGATTGCTCACTCCGCCCTCAAGCGCTCATTCACGGCCTCGGCCCGCCGCCTCGCCGGTGACAACCACCCTCACACAGTCTTCCACGACAAGTCGTTCACGCGCAAGAACGTCGGCGGCTTTGTGTGGACCTTCGTTATCGGTGGCACGGTTGCGACGCTCGGCATCTGCCAGTTCCAGAACTACAAGGGTGGCTTCCCCCAGCAGAAGTAATTGCAATGCCACATAATTTACGACCAAAAAATGCTTAAAGAAATAGCAGTATCTTGATATCAATACGACTACGTCCGGCATGGAGAGGCCTGACACATTCATAAGCACGCACCTTTATAGTGCACTCTCTACACCCAAGGCCGTGATCTCTTCCCCGTTTTCTTGGTGTGGTCGCTCGATTCCAAACAGGCGTCTACTTCGTGAAATATGACGCGCAGGCCAGTGGCAAAATATTGCTGTCCCATGCGCCGTTGCAGGCTACAACGCACACTAAAGAGCTCAACTCGTCAGACGTCCTGATGTACCCATAAGCCGCCTGAAGTCCACTACATAGCTTTGCCGATGCAGCTCTCGAAACCCGCATTTTCACGAGGGGCGCATTCCCGACCAGCTCTGGTCTCAGTCGGACAATGGTCGTTTGCATAGAAATGACATCCATGTAAACCATGAGATTTCAAGATGTCGTTCCATCCTTTCGCGAGGAGGTGCTAAAGGGACGCACGGCGCAAAGACAGAGCGCGCCGCTTCTCTTTGCGCCACGCCCATGGTTGCCGACTGAGGCTCACTTTCAAAAACACTTCCATCCAAAACCTGCCATGCTCGCTCGTGTCGCCCTCAAGCGCTCCTTCACGGCCTCGGCCCGCCGCCTCGCCGGCGACCACCATCCCCACACTGTCTTCCACGACAAGTCGTTCACGCGCAAGAACGTCGGCGGCTTTGTGTGGACCTTCGTCATCGGCGGCACGGTCGCGACGCTCGGTATCTGCCAGTTCCAGAACTACAAGGGCGGCTTCCCCCAGCAGAAGTAACTGGACTGCACGATTAAACCACCTTAACCCTATGTATTCCCGTCCATTTTGTCGATTTCGTAGCAACCTCTACGTTTAGCGACCTCATAAATCGGCCTGCTCACCAGTAGATGTCGGTGCCTTCGTTGGCATCGTCACGTCTGCGGGGATTACAGTAGGCTTTTCGACTGCGGTGTTGTCGGCCGCGACTGGAGTTTGCTCCTCAGCAGGCTTGGGATCCACCACTGAGTCAATTCGCGGCGGAACACTCTTCTTCTTTCGCCATGGCTTCTCTACGACGCGGGGTTTTGGCGCAGCTTCTGCAGGTGCGGCGTTTGCAGAGGCGGCAGGCTCTGGGGCTGGCGACTCGTCAGGCGCTGCTCGAGTCGGCGGCACGTCCTCTGGTGCAGCGACGTCACCCGTCACACCTGTGCTCTGCGACGGCAGTGACTGCGCCTCTGTTGAGGGCTCTAGATCAGAGGTGGCAGCAGGCGTCCGCTCTGCGACTGTAGGTTGAGGATGATCGAGCTTGCTTGCAGGTGGTTGCTGTCGCGACAACTGTAGCGGCGCTGAAAGCGCGTCTGCAGCGTCGACACCTGAAGAGTGGGCGCTGGGCTCCACCAGGTCAGCCACTTGTCGAGGAGCGTCGGTGATCACGTCATCGGTCACTCGTGGTGCCATGAGAGAGCTCGTTGCGGTCTTTTTGGCTGTGAGTCTCGACGCTGTTGGTACTTGGCGTACTTTCGAATCGCTTATCGCGGCTTCTTTGGAGGTTGCGGTCTTGTTAACCGCTGGCTCTTTCGATACCAGTGGTGCTAAGCCTGCTTTAGCGTCGCTCTTGGTGGCTGCAGCGACGTCGATGGAGGGCCCCGGGAGATCCACCCCCACATGCAATGCCATCTTTGCCATTGGGGGCGCTTCCGTCGTTGCTGGCGCCGGTGGGCTTGTCATCGGTATTGGCGCGTGGCCCTTGCGGCGGCGCGTGGCGTGCGCGAGGACCCAGCACTGCGGGCAGAAGTGAGTGCTTTCTTCGCACTCGCGGCATTCGAGCACTGCTCTGTGCTCGGCGCACTCCTCGCAGAGGCCCTTGCGCACTGCCCGGCCTCGCACCATGACGAAGTGCTCGGCCCGGATCTATGCTTTATCAGCGCCGGCGTTCGCAGCGACAGACCTCATTCGCGCGCCGGCGGCCCCAGTGGCCGCGGTACCGTGCCTGGATGCGTGTGGCCATGTTATGGCGGCGCAGCAGACCGTAGTCGACGGCGGGCACCGGCTTTGGCGGTGGTGGGCGGCGCCGGTTTTCATCCTCCGCCTTCAGCCGCAGCTGAGTGTTGAACTGGATTTGGGCGTTCACTTGCGCAACGATCTGCTTGGACTGGGCACCGACGGCGGACTCGAAGCCATCTCCGTACACGTCAACGACAGGCGGCCTGCGCGCGTAGGAAAGCAGCCGCGGGTGCAGCGTGCTGCAAGGCGACGGCACGACGTCGGAGTGCACCCGCTGGCTGAATTCGAGCCACGGTAGGTCCGTCACCGCGGGGTCTGCGTCAAGGAAGACACAAAGCGGGTCGTCGGCGTCAACAGGGGCCTGCGGCGGCGCAGCTACGTCGGCATCGTACTCCTTGGGCCAGCACCACACGCTATCGCCCGCAGTCCACGGCCACGTCGCCGGGTGCCTAGCGTCAGCTCTGTCACCTAGCCGAGTCCAGCACGAGTCGACCTGCGCATGTCGTGCAGCGTGCCAGCAACGGGCATGTTCCACGCGCGCGCAGCCTTGAGTGATTGCATGACATCGTGGTGCGCCTTCAGCGCTTCCTGACGCCGCCGCTTGACTTTTGGCAGTGGGAACTTGGCTAAGAGATCGTCCCCAGTCCCCTCCTGCGCCTCCACCTATCTCTGGTCTCAGCTGGCGGATTGCAGCGAGGTAGGCGAGTCCGACCGAAGGCAGCGGCGGGGGCTGAAGAAGGCGATGCAGCCGTCTCTCGCAGCGTTCTAGAAGCGCCTGTCGTTCGAGCTCTGCATCTACGAGGCCTTGGGTGCACATGGGGGTAAGCGGCCTCACCGGCACGTTGAGCTCGGAACTCGGTCTTGTGGTGGCGCAGTCGAGCGCCGGTCTTCGCGGTGACGTGCTGCAGGTGGGCGTAAGTTTGCTTGCGCAGCCGCAGTTTGTCGCTTTTGGTCGCGTCCTCTGGTGGGACGCGGCGCCATTCGTGGGCGGTGGCGGCGACTTGGCGGTGAAGCTTCTTCTGCAGAGCCGACTTGGTTTCGAGAAAAGCGTGAGGATCCACGGCGCTCGACTCTGTGGGAACAAACGCCGGGCCGTTGCTTATGGTCGAGTGCGAGCTGCCGCCTGTCATCTGTTGCCAGTCCCCCGCATCGTTCTCAATCTCGTCTTCATCGTCCGAAGACCAGGTCGGGCGACGGGCCGCGACGTATACTCGATATTCGCGCCAACGAGCTTGAATGAGCATTGCTGCGCGCGCACGGCGAAGCCCCATAAGCCTTTCGTATTGCTCGGGCGTAATAGTCTCCATGTACAAGAGCTGCTGTTGGTGGTGCCATATGCGCGCTCTCCGCTTCTTGCTCTCATCTTCGAACGCCACCTATGCGCGCATGAGTCATTGTGCAGAAACTGGATGCACCTGCTCGGCGCGGAATCGCCGGTACTCTGCGAAGTGTTTGCGAACGTATCGTCCCCGTTGATGCGCTTGCAAAGTTGTGACCGTGTGCTACGTGTACAATCGTCAGACGTCCAGCGGAGTCAAGGATCAAGCACCTCGAACCGGGCCCATACGCGGCGAAGGGCCTTGCCCCGCCAGCGGGCTTGGATGAGCGCGGCCGCCTGGTCCTGAGTCTTCATCGAGGCTAAGATTCAGTACCCTTGATTGGCTTAAAACAAAACTTTCAGCCAATAGACGCACAGTATTGCTGAAGTTACAAGCCAATCACAATGTGGTATTGCAGAAAGTGCAGATGAGATCTTAGGCGGGTGCAGCAGGCGTTGGCACCAGCCCCAGCAAGGCAAACGACACGAAGGAAAACTGACGGCTCCAGTGCATCGGCGCCGGGCATAGCATCGGCCTTGGCTTCAACTGCAATATGGCAGAGCACCAGCCTGGCCACTTCAACATGCCGAAGCTTCCATCCCGTTTTGGGTACACGCACGTTCGAGCTTGAAGCAACGGTGCATCGCCCTTCGAAGCAAGGAGCTCCCAAATGCACAAGTTAAACGAGTAGCTTGTAGCGCACTCGAGCGGTACGCCCATCCTTCAAGGAGCAGTCGGGCGTATATCTTGTTATAGAGGTTATCGGTCTCGAAAGTGCTGGCGGCATGGGCACCAAGGCAAGCAAACGCATCCCAATCAGCCTGCGGCAATGCGAAGCACGATACGACGCAACTCGTGCTAGAGACTCTGTTCTTGGTTGGACCGGACTGGATGACAGCATGCAATTCGAATGGTTACAATACCCCCAAACGCCACCTCAAGACCATCAAGTGGTTGCCTTTAATTGTGATTGCAACCTAACAAGTAGTATTACTGTTCATTTGAATCTTGGAGATGCAGATGCACTCGTCACGGCATCATCTCGAGTTCACTGTAGAGCCTTTCATCGCCAAATGCGTACAATGTTTCCCATGGGCCTTGATGACTTGCTCGTGATCAAGAATGCGTCTCCTGTCACTTAAGAAAATGCAATCTCGCAGATCATAGGCGGTGGGAGAAACCTCTCTCTTTGGATACGCGCGCTCAAACACTTCAACATCTGATTATAGAGGTTCTTAAATGATGTGTTGAGATCTTCAGTTTGAAATTTCGATGGCGTCGGCGCTGCAAAAGGAGCATCTCAAGCGGTCCCTCTCGGGGTCCCTCGACATGCTCAAGTTGTTCTCGGCCGACTTCCTCGAGACGTCGCAGAGCATCCAAGACCAGCTCGAAGCACTCGAGGCCAAGGAGAAGGCATGGCAGGACCTCGAGCGGCGTCTAGCCCACAATGCGTCGAGCGCGGCTAACATCATCACACTCGACGTCGGCGGCACAATCTTTCGCACGTCCAAAGACAACCTATTACGCTTCGATGGCACTTACTTTCAGGCCATGCTTGGCTCCGGGCGGTGGCAACCAAGCGCTGAGACTGGTACATGCTTTCTTGAAAGCGCTTCCTCACATCTGAGAACGCAGGTGCCTACTTCATTGACATCGACCCGATACATTTCGATCGTGTCATGGTTTACTTGCGTACGGGCGAACTCTCGTTTGACGGACTTAGCGACTGGGAAGTGCGACACCTTCGAAGCACCTTGGACTACCTCAACATCACTACACCTCGTGAGACGCATGTGACGGCGGCGCCTCGCCCTATGATCTGGAACCCGCTCGTTTGCTCATCGGGCCTGACGCTACTTGACAACAACACAGCCGTCGCGCGCGCCAACACCCCAAGCCGGTCCGTATCGCACTCTGTGCTCGGCGCTCAGAGCGTCGAGGTTTATTCTGTCCGGCTCGAACGCATTACGACAGTGGGCAATGTCCTGGGGAAGCTCTTCGTGGGTCTTGCGCCCAAGAAAGGTTTTGGCGTCTATTCGTACAACCCCGAGGCGAGCGGCTACTACGTCGAGCTGCGTCACGGCACCCTTTACGCCCAGGACGGTATCCGTGGCACGCCGTACTGCGCTGGCTTCGTCGAGGGCGATATCGTGACCGTGCGCTGGCGCCGGGACTTGGGGGAAATCCACTTCGAGAAGAACGACCAGGAGCTTGGCGTCGCTTTCACGGGCGTGCCTGGTGACGCCGACCTCTTCCCTGCAGTGGACATGTACTACCATGGTGCCCACATTGCCTTTGTTTAACTTATATTCGACTCGGAAATCAAAATCGAGCTTAAGGGTGTTCGGGCGCCACAGCTGCCTCGAGACCAAGGTATTCAATCGTTTGCCGCAGCACAGTGGCATCGTACGACGAAAGCCCGGCGAACGAGATGAGGTCCCCAGTGCGAACATGCGCCATGACCCGGTCGAAATGCAACGGATTGATGTCGAGAAAGTAGCTACTTGCATCTACAGACAGCAAATGTGGTCTTGAGCCACCCGCATGAGTGCTTTGTACCTTGGTTGGGCTCCATGGACAACATGACAGTGAAGTACGAGTCGGGATCCCGGAGCAAGTTGGATTTCGCCGTCTCAAAGACGCGGCCGCCGACGTTAAGCGTGATGCGTTCCGCGGCGGCTCGCGCGTTCTCTTGCACAGACGCCACGAGGCGCTCCATGTGGCGCTCTTTGTGCACGAGAAGCTCGAGCTGTGCCTGCAGCAGCGATGACATGGTGGCGGTTTCGAGCTCAAAGTAGATCGGGTGCTCGCTGCCGAGGCGCGTGGCGCAAGCCTCGACGAACTCCATGACATCGACCAGGAGAATGCTACATGCACGTCAGCATCGACCTTCGGAAGAGACGCTTGCAGTTTGCCGGCGACAAACTTGGGCGAGTACTCGAGGAGTTGCACGACGGCATGGAGACCAATCGCACTGTGCTTGAACGTCTGTGTCAACTGTCATGCTGACGGCGTCACTGTGCTGGTTTACCTCGGAGAGCGCGGGGCCTAGAAGGCAGGAGATGCAATAGGTCCCGTCCGAGAGCACGAGGCAGTAGCGCGCCTTCTCCACGACAGATGCGGGTTGGATCATCTTGATATGCACAACTTGCAGGCAAGGCCGGAACCCGCCAGCAGACGACGGCTGGTCATGAAGCTGGCGGATCGCGTCCGTGGACAAGCGGTCAGCAAGCATGTCGCCGGTTGCACTCTGTCTCCGAGAGGCCAGCACTGAAACGAGATAAAAACACGCAACTTGGCGACATCTTCTGTGAGGGCTAGGGCAACGGCCACGTCAGTCGGTTGCGTGCAGCCAGCCTTGACGGGGTGATGGCGGCGTCAAACGGACGCAGGACTCATGCCAGCGCGAGTCTTTCCTGCGCTTGGAGGAGTAGGCCGCACTTTTACTGATGGGTACCCGTCGCTGCCACGCCGGCGCTGGGTCATAGACAGCGACCGCCTCCCGAAGCTTCTTTATGCCCCCAGCGGCGTCGACCACACTCGAGACTCCAGTTGCACCGTGCCGCCATTCACACGAGCGTCGAATCGACAAGAACGCATGGGCTGTCGCGCGGGGCTCAACGCCGACAAGTTGAGCACCCCAGCCGAGCTGCGGATCCAGTGAGGCCCGCGTCAGATTGCACAAAACTCACGGTGCTGAACGCGAACATGTATTGATGATTTAGATGCGGGAGACATACGAGCTCGACTGGGTGACGTAGCGGACCCAGCGCTTGTACTTGTAGTTGGGGTGGCGCGCGTGTTCGGGAATGCGCAGGTACCGCACCTGCAGCGTCGACACGTTGTACATGGGGATCTCAAAGTTCATCGAGACAGGCCCGATCTCGCGGCGGACGTGCTGGCTCGGTGCGCTGAGCGTGATCTTGGCGCGCAGCGTCATCTCGGTAGCGCCCGCGAACCGCTTGATGGCCCAACGCACTTGGTTCTCGTTTTCACGGTACTCGGCGAGCTGCCCGGCGGTGTTCTTGCCGATGTCGCACGAGACGGACACCGTGTTTTGGGGCACGGGGAACCGAATGATTACATTGGCGCCGTAGTTGTTGTCGGGCATGTCGGCGCGGACCTTGAGGATCATTTCGATCTTCGTCGGGGACTGTTCCTCCACGAACGGGAAAATACGGAATGGCGCCCGAAACTCGCCCGTGATGCGGTAGTTGATGACCTAGGGATCTGGTGATCAATGCAGGAATAACGCGGTCCTACGGTGAACTCGCCGTCCGGGGGTGTGAAGACGAGGACGCGGTCGCGCTCAAACTCGTCGAGCTGGACACATTCGTGGAAGTTGCAGTCGTCGAGAACCACCTGACCGTACGACGAGGACTTTTGCCCGATGACGAGGTCCTCGTTGAGCGCGAGCCGTAGCTCCGGGTTGCCTGCAAGGTACGACTTCATTTGGATCCGCCCTTCCACAGACGCGTTGAGCATCTGGCCACCCGCGCTGAACACGACGTTGAGGCGCTCGAGGATGTCGCAGAAGAGTTCGTTCTCGTCCTTCTTGTTTGCCGATTGCCCCGTTGCAACAGGCTTGCGCACAGCGTTGGCCGCCTTGATGTTGCTCTGCCGACCCAGGATACCCGTGCTTGCCTTGGCCTTTGCGAGCGCCGCGTCGCCAACCAGGATGGCTTCGTTGTGCACGTGGACTTTCAAACCCTCTGTGCTCGTGTCCTGAGCGTAGCCGTAGTCAAGCGTCTCGTCGAGGAGTTCATAGCACAAGATGAAGTTTTTGCGCAGCGTTTCCTCGGAAAGCACACCACAATAGTCCTTGAAAACACGGCAAAGACGCGTGAGAAGCTCCAGGATGTAGGCTGGTGACACATTGAAGCGCGTCGTCGCAACAAAGTACAAGCCATTCTTCTTCACGTACAAGTAGTTGACGCCATCGACGTGGAAAGCAGGAGGTGCATCACCCTTGTCCCAAAACTTGGCCTTGCGGAAGAATATCTCGGCGCTGTCGCTTGCCACGTCGCCGCGGAAATCACTCGACAAGACCGTGTCGCCGCGGCTGCTGAGGATGTAGAACTGCGAGATGGACATCCTGCTCGACGTCTGCGGCCCCCAAGTTTTGCCCACAACTGATACAAATCCCAAGAGTTTTACCAAACCTCCCACCTTCCATGCTTCGAGATATCCATTGAAACACAGAGGTGCATGTGTGTAACGCTCGAGTTGTTTTAAACATATTGGGAAAAACACGAGGTTTGCCCCGTTTTACCCGACCCCACACAATTTGCCACGTCATGGGGCATTTCGCCTCGGCGGTCGCTCTGGCATCTTTTGGGCCCCAAGCACAGCGGATGCAGCTCACGCAGAGGCACCCTAAGGTCTCTAGAGAGGCGCACCTGCCGCGAAGAGGGGACTTGGCTGCAGACAGGCGCCGCCGTCGGGATTCGCCCACTACCGCATGGCTCGCTGTCGCCACTGCTGGAGAGTCCCACGCACGGCGCCGTGACACGAAGATGATGATGCCACATGCTCCTCTCCCTCCGAGCCACGCGTCACGACAGAGAATAAATTAACGAGGCGATTGCCAGCTCTACAAGGGGTACGCGTCGTCCTTGGGCGACGGCATGTGTTGGCGCGAAATGCGCGATGCAAGCGACGGGAGTCGCGGCAGCTCAATCTCGGGCGCGTACGGAGGTGGCGATGCCATGTACGCCGGAGGTGGGATGGCCGTCACCTCCTCCGAGATGATGTTGACAAGCTTCTGCAGGACTCGGGAGCGGAAGGCCTCTCGCGCCTCGCCCTTCAAGTACGCTGGCGTCGGGACCGTGATCTGGTCGCCGACATCAGGCATCGGCGGGTACCGCATTGGCTCGTAGTAGCTGCCGTACGGCATTGGCGGCGCGTACGCGTAGGCTTGCGGCGGGTAGTAGGCGTGATCGTCGCTCGGCGCCTGTGGCGACTCGTACGGCGAGAAGTGGCGCTTCTGGCGCATCTTCGAGTCCATCTTGCGCTGGTTTTGGTTTTGCTTGGCCCGGTGCTCGTCGCAGAGGTTGTGGGCCTGGCCGTTGGTCTTGAGCGCGCGTTCGTTTTTGCACTTGCCCGTCTTGTAGAGGCAGTGGCCACGGAACGTATCGGTCATGGGGCTCACCATGGAGGAGGCGAATTGGAAAATGACACACGCAACGGGTGCACCCAAGGTGCCGTCGAAATCAGTGATAATTCCAAGATGGCGCTACCATCTGGACCAGAATCATTTTAGCCTCGTCTATGCAGGTGTGGCTTTGCGTCGGATCAGTTGAGGCGGGAGCTCGCAATGAATGGCCCGCGAGCACCAACGGCAACCATACTGCAGCGGGTGTGGGACGTCCAAGGCATCCGAACACCGTCGCCTAGCAGGGTAACTCCGCAGTGTCTATCGCAATGCAGCGTCGTCATCGGCCCACGACCGGTCCTCGTTGCCCGGGCGATGCACGGGGTACGTCACTCAGATTGCACTGCGACGAGGTCACCCCAAGCACCCGCGCGCATCTGATCCTGAGCCGGTGGACCGCATCAACTCAGTCCACGCTGACTAAGCGGTGGCTGTGTTACCGAGGACCGTCCGTACACCAGCGCCTCTACTACGCTCTCGATGATGTATTTCGCCAAGGCGACAAGCAGAGCGCGGATGCAACAACGGCAGTGTTCGTGTCGCGTGGGCGGCGTAACGGAAAGCAGTGGGATGATTTGGATCCAGGCGTGGGCCAACGGTGCACATTCTCATGTCTGCAGATTTGATTGCCCTGGACCACAACGTTGCTGATCACCGCAGTGCGCCCGTGCCGAGACCACGGAAACCAGACACAGGTCGTGGACCGCGACAGGAAATGGCGCAAAAGGACATGCAGGTACGTTGACGTAGGGCCCTAGCTACACTCATACACGTACGGTAATAATACTGTATGGCCAAGGCTGCCACCACACGTGTGGCGGCCTCCGCAGAGATACGCACGAGGTTCGCATAGGAAAGGCCGTTGGATTTCGCGTGGGGCTCGACGGACGATATCACGCGGTGTGTGTTGACACAATGCACGACGGGCGACGAGCCATACGCACATACGAGTTGCATATGCACACAGGCCAGCGTACCCTTACCCTACTAGGCCCGCCAAGATGCAGGGAACCCACATAAAAAGCCGTGGATGGCCAGCTACAGACATTTGGATATCTGATAACAGTCCTGTTCACATACACGTGGTGGATGCCCTTGTGGGTGTGCTCGTTCCTTGAACTGACGCAACGTGCAGTGTAGCGTCTGAGTCGATCACTCATGGGGTGCAAGATACACTACCTTTCCGCTGAGCACGTTGCTTAGCTTCGCTGGCCCACCGCAGTCATTTTGCTGGGCTCACGATAACAGGATGACTGTCAGAGCTTGCTAGTTTCCTCAAGGCAGCAGGTAAATTAGCATTTGAACACTAAAAGCTATTCGAAACAACCCCAGATCTACAGATTGGACTTCACTCGTAGTCGCCCGTGTGAGGCCGTCGCCTGGTGTAGTGCGTGCCATTTCTATCCATTGGTCTATAGTTCTATCATTTTTAACAAGGAACGCTTGTTAAACTGCACTGGCGACCTTCCGATTGTGGATATGCACTATTGTCCGAACCGCGCACAAGTCTACCCGAACAATAGCAACGATATCCTCGGTGGGGCTCGGGAAATGTGCAGTAGTCCACGAGATCGCCAGAGAAATCGTGATCTGATCTCGCCCAGATCCGCTGCACTGGCGACGATGCTCGAAAAACACAACGAACCACACAATAAAATTAATCCGTCAAACATCTTCACTTGGCCAATTCGGCAGGGTTTCGTATGCCGGATAGCAGCCGTCGAGCTTTGTGTCGTGCACCCAACTGTTTGTGAAATGAAGTGACAGCATCTGTGCAGGGCTACCAAACCTTCTCAAGGGCGGCAGCCTCGCTTCCAACACTTCCTCCGATACGAGTCGCACCAGTTGCCGGATGACTTGGGTGCGGTACACTTCGCGTGGCGTTGGCGGCCACGTTGGGAGTGCCGGAAGTACCGAGCGGGCAGGGCTTGTTGCGGCGGCGTTGCGCTCCATTTGCTGTGCCCGGACCTTACAGTCAAGTCTACGTTGGTTCTGGTTCTGTTTCATGCGATGGAAGTTGCAAAGGTTGTGTGGGCGGCCATTGGACTTGAGTGCTCGCTCCTCGTGGCACTTGCCTGTCTTGTAAAGGCAGTAGCCGCGAATCGGGGGCTTTTCTGCAGCTTTCTCACGCAATCGGCTTGCCATCGTTCGTGCCATGGCCAGAATTGAAAACTGAGGTTCCGGAGTGTGCTTACGTGCACGGAGAAGGTCGGATTTGATGCCCTTGTGAGACTTTCTGATTCAGCTTCTGAGTTGAACAACCCAATGGTGGCGTGACATGTGTGAGCAAGGCGTGGCTGCGGATGACCGCACAAAATGGACGATGGGGGAGCTTGCTTTAAACGGAACCCTGTTGCGGTAACAAGTGCATGACTACCCCCATCGAACTCCAAACGCTAGAGGCACCACAAAATAGTACTGAGAATGTCAAGAATATACTTCAAAAGGTGGAATGCAAACGCGCAAGTTAAGTGAAGTGGGACAATATTTTGACGTGTGCAACTTTTGGTATTTCGTGGCTCCGGAGTTCGAGTAGGGAACGGTGCGACTGCCGACCGCCGTCCAACGCATTTGAGCCAGAACTAGAATCTTTCAAAACTCGCGGGGGGGGCGCAAAGTCACTTGGCTCTTTTGGCTGCATTTTGTCCGCCACAACGGCCGCTGATCAGATTTAGGGTGGTGATTGCGCACGACTGAGCCCCAATCGCTAGTGTCTATCAGTGCAAGGGAATGGTTGCGATCACCAAATGTGCGGTCACACCCGAGTGGCCCAGTCCCGTCCCTGCACGACTTGGTGATTGATGCCACGTCGTAACCCATGATAATATCATTAGGGATCAGTTTCGGTTGCCAGTTACGTCTTTCTAACCATGGACGAGGGGCGAATCCACGTGGCGGTGCGCCTAAGGCCCAAGCTTCCCTCCGAAATGGGTGACGCGGACGCCGTGGCCGTCCAAGGCGACAAGCTGCAGCTGCTGCACGCACCTTGGACGCGCTTGCACACGTCGTACCAGTTCGACCGCATCTTCACGCCGGAAGCATCCAACGTCGATATCTTCGAGGCTTTTCTGCGCCCCGCGATGAACTCGGTCGCGACCGGAAGCCACGCGACCATCCTCGCGTACGGCCAGACAGGTACAGGAAAAACCCACACGATGCTCGGCCGCGACCTCTGGGGCCTTTGCGCAGCGCCCGAGCGCCCGCTCGTCGAGTTAGCCCACGACGCGTAGGCTCGGCGCCTCGAATAATCCATTCCACGAGCTCCTAGGGGCATCATGTACCTCGTTGCGATGGAGCTCCTGCGACAGCATGACGTCGTGCATTGCTCGTACCTCGAGCTCTACAACGACAAGGTCTTCGACTTGCTTGCTGATAAGGGCGGGTGTTTAGAGCTCCGCGAAGACAGCACGCTGGGCGTTCACGCCCCGGACGCCACTGTCGTGGATCTTGTGGCACCCGAGGCGCTCATGGAGGTACTCTGGCGGGGCGCGGAAACGAGAGCCCACTGCGCGACCAATATGAACGAACGCTCGAGCCGCAGCCACACCATCCTGCAGCTCACCCTGCCAACTGGCAAGCGCCTCAACCTCGTGGACCTCGCGGGGTCGGAGAAATGCAAACCCATGGCCGGCGATGGCCAGCACGTCAAGGTTACAAAGTTGTGCGGCGTGGCAGAGCTCCCGACACTTGTAGGAACTGAAATTCATCAACCAAAGTCTGTCCAACCTGGGCCAGTGCATCTCTGCGTTGCGCAAGCGTGGAAAACACGTGCCTTATCGCAACTGCAAACTCACACGATTGCTTCAGCATTCGTTTGGTGCGTGCCATTCTAGGGAAAGGCCGCAGGGTCGTTCGTGTAGAGGGCCAAGCGGTGTGCTCCTTCATCGTGACGTTGAACCCGTGCGCGACGAACACGATGGAGACGCTATCCACTCTACAATTTGCCGCTCGCGCGATGCAAGTCAAGGTGTACAGCAATGACCCACGCTTCGGTGCAAAACGTATTTAGCAGCTCGCGACTAAAATCTGCGTAGCACCCATGGGTTCTGTCACTCCTGTGCCCCATGCTGAGGTGCGCTTGACGCTCGACGATAACAAAAGTTGACGTTTTTCAGCTACAAGCTCAAGTGCGCGCGCTGCAACAAGAAAATGCTCAGCTGCGGGAAGCGTTGGCCATCGTTTGTCCATCATACGATTGTTTTGGGCGCCAATGCCGCCTAGGAACGGGCTCAAAAAGGCAAGCTGCTTCTCGGTTTCACATCCCTCCTTCGCGATGTGCCAGCTGCCGTTGATCGAGTCGATACGTACACGCAGGTGCGGCGTGTCAGTCGGTTCCCCGCATCGCTCATTTGGGCGACAGATGCGCCGGGAGTCGCTCCCCAACGCCGATGGCAACCAGCCGCATCTCCGTACTAGGATGGAGAAATTTTCATGTGTTCATTCTACCGTAGCTCCGCAAGATGAATTTATTCTCGAAAAGCTCGCGACGCTGGAGCGCACGATTCAAAGCCAGCTGCAAGATATCCAAGAAACGAAGGACCGACTGCGGCAGCCGATACCATCAGTGAGCTGCGTGGTCTCCGATGGCACCGCCACTTGTGAACGTACCGAGAATCAGTGGGAAGAGTACGTCGACGCGAGCACCGGCTTCAAGTATTTTCATAACCCCTCGACGGGAATGACGCAATGGAAGAAACCAGTGTAATTGAATCGTTTTACCTGCGAACCCAGCACAATATTCGTCCAACGTGCTGCGCACGTCGCTCTCAGACACGTCCGGAGGGCACGGTCGTGGCTAAGCTGCCGTCACCATACTACATAACATCACTTCGTCATAATCGAGTGCAGAGCTTGCTGACCCTTGGGATTGACAACCGCCACCTAAATTGAAGCACAGCACCGCCGCCCTCAATGTACAGAAGACACAGCTTGGGGCGTGCTTTCACTGGGGAAACCTTGTCATGAGCGCCTTCAGCTAGACATGGTTAATGCGTCGGCACACCGCAAGATGTGCAAGGCCTCTGCACCCTCATGGCAGCACCTACGAAGCGCTCCTACCTAACAAATTGATCACGAGATTTCGTAGAGGTGCACTGCCAGTTAGTTGTACGATATGCAAACCTTAACAGGTACGGGCGCCGAGAAAGACCTCACCATGGGAACGTAAATCCCAGCACCCATGCAAATGGTGGTGAATCATAGGCTCCAGGTTTACAATCGTGAAGTGCCGTGATGCGCGGAAGGTCAAGGGGGCACTGCTGTACTAGAAGGGTGGAACGTCAATGTATTCTGCGGGGAGTTACATTTGTCCTTGTCGCTCCTGTGGTGACACCGCACGTCTCGAGCCAAAAAATCGCCTCTGTGTGCTCCTAGTAGCGCTGGCTCGGGGTTGCAGGTATTTGCCAACGCTTTCAGGAAGGTGCAGCTGCAGTCGCTGTCGGGAAACAGTGGCCACTTGACACCAGCGACCACCGGTGCCAACCGCCGACAAGTGTTGATTCAGTCGACCGATTGCGGACTCGAAGGTGCAAAAACAGCTCGCGGAAATCACGCGCCAGGTTGGCGCCCTATTTTTGTCTTCGAAACGGGGCCTCCGACGCGGCGCCATGACCGACCCCATGGGCTACGTCGTGACGACGGTCATGGGGCAGTCCATCACGTACCTCTTCCAGCATGCCGACTTGCTCGAGGAGTTCCGCATGGCACTTGTGCCTGGCGCACTCTCGGACGAGTCAGCGGCTACGCTCCGTGCCTTTTTCGCCCGGGACACTTCCGGTACCTCCTTCAGTCGCCGCTGATCTCACGCCGCCTTTTAGTCGCGGAGCTCATCTCGCTCCTCTTTGTGGACCCCAAGCTGCCACCGACGCGGTCGGGCACGCCTACGTATGCCGAGTGCGCCAACCTCTATTTTATCCAGCATCTCATGACGACGCCGCCCTTCACCGCTGGCGTTCTAGACAGCTTCCTGCGCCCGTCCGAAACGCGTGTCGCGCGCTCGACCCTCGTCAATCTCCTCGGCACGTACACGCCACTGACGGCGATGAACGCTGAGGCGCTGAGCCGCGTGCTCACGGCGCTCTTCGAGCGAGCCACGATACCGACGTTCTTCGCACTATTCGGCAGTGACGCCGTCACCCTCTTCGAAGGTACGAGCCCGCAGGCCAGGCCACGCTTATGAGCACCAGGACTGCTCTTCCAGGCCGGGCGCGAATGCATAAAGGAGCTTGTTCTCCGCGTGTGCGATGAGCTTTTGCCGTCGCCGCCCAGTCTCTGGGCTAACGCACCCTATCGCATACTGCATCAGATCTTCCCGCGAGGACCCGCGGCGGGGGAGGGAAGGGGCCGGCTCCCCGACTGTGCGGCGGACTTCGAGTACCGGTTCCCACTCATGCTCTACACGTGCGACTTTATCACGGACCTCGTCCAGGAGCAGAGACCGGGCTCGCTCGGGCTGCTTGTCATCGAGGCCTTTACGACGGACGACGACTGCGCACGGGCACTCGTCGCCGGCGTACTGCACGATCTGGCTTCACTGCCCACAGCGCTCTCATGCGAGTCGTACGGCATGAAGATCCTCAACTCGCTGCTGCAGATGCACCACTGCGGCTGCATTCAGCACATCCAGGGCACGGAGGCCTCGGTCGAATGCCAGGGCGCGCTCAACGCCGTCTGGGAAGCGGTGGCCGAGCAGCTGCCGCGCTTCGTGGCCCATCTCGTGCTACCCCCGTCCGCGTGCTTCGCCCTGAAGCATGTGCAGGTACACGCCGCGTCGCCGCGCGGCTCCCACCCCCGTAGATGCTCTATCTTTTGTACCCGATCATCCGCGTGTGCTGTATTCGCATCGACAGGCAGCTTATCGCGCTCGACGTTGTCAATGTGCTCTTAGACCTCGTCGAGCGCTTTCCCCGCGCCAACATCCTCCACAGCGCCGTGTGTCGCCTCTTCATCACGTGCCTCGAAGACGCGCCGATCCTCTTTGGCGAAGAGCTGCGCTCGCCGCGCACGATGTCCGACCCGCTGCGGCTTGCGGCGCTGGCTGCCACCGATAGGGTCATCGCCGGCGCCCGCAAGCCCGCGCCCGCGTGCTTCAAGGACATCGCCATGTCCTACGACGAGTTTTTCCATCAAAAGCCAGCTGTCGCCGCCAACCTCCAGGAGCGGTGGCAGGCCTTCGCGACCACGGAGCTCGAGGCCGTGCGCCAGCAGTGGACAAACTCGGGCGCGGACGTGGCGCCCTTTCGAAAACGTACGTGCGAGGCCAACAGTCACGCCGAGGCTCATACGGCGGCCTTAGATTTGCCCGGCAAGGTCCTGGACACGGACGTCGACTCGCTCCTGGCTCTGGCGCAGAAGCCCATGTACGTTGAGGAGGCACCAGCAGGAACGAGCACACCAAGCGTTTGCGAGCCCAGCACGTACGCGCCCATGAGCTCCGAAGTCCTACGGCTGGCGCTCGCGGGGTCGTCGCCACCTAAGGAGAAGACTAGTCCGCGCATCGCCCCGCTGCCGCTGCACACGGAGCTGCACCAGCCCGAGGCTGGGCGGCACCATTTGGAGGTGCCCGTCCTGAAAACGATCCCTTCGGACCTGAGCATCGGCATTGGCAAGACGTCGCCGACCAAAGACTCGCCGCTCCACGCTCTGTACAACCGCGAAGAGCACCAGATCATCCAGGACCTCGGCTAAGGACGAATACTAGTTTTTAGCTTCTTCTTCGTCGTCATCGATTGCCGGGGCGTCCTTTTCAAGCACGTCGATGAGGAAGCGCACGAGGGCATCGAGTCGGTCCTTTTGCACGGCGTGCTCCGCCGCGTCCATCATGTCGGCCTGTGCCGCGAGCACCTTGGCGATCGTCGTCAGCGATAAGCCGTGGACGTGCAGCTTCTGCGCGACGTATGGCAGCACGGCCTTCGCGAACACCTGGCACAAATGGGCCACGACAAAGCTCACCTGCTGCAGCGTATAGAGCCCGTGGTCCAGTTGCTGCAGGCGGTAGGTCTCGAGTACGGCCTCGTACGCGTCGTCGTCCATGTCGGACGTGCGCACGGGCTCGGGCACGTGGTGGTGCATCGCCCGGTGGTACGCAAGCACGAGCTCCACTAGGCGGTCCGTCTTCTCGAAGCCTGCCTCGAGGAACTTGGCCTGGAACCGGTCGCGGACGTCGTATTTCGAGTCGAGCGGCAGCCAGAGGCTGAGGCTTGCGAACACTGAGAGGAGGTGCTCGTCGTTGGACGCCTGCGTGAGCTTGTCCTTCTTGTGCCGGAGCTTGCCCATGAAGAGCGGGAAGAGCTGCTTGAGGCCGCCGAGCTCCACGACACGCTCGCAGTTGCGCGCGTGGCCCATTGTGGCGTGGTCCAGCACACGCAGCGCCGGGGCCTTGCAGAAGAGGTTCGCTTTGATGCAGCGCAGCATGAGCTCGAAGCCTTGCAGCGAGCGAAAGCGGTCTTGGACTGCGGCGACCCGTAGCGCGCTGCATAGCGTGTTGAAGAGGTTGTGTGCGTACTCCTCCTCCTCGTCCGAGGCCGGGTCCGCTTTGCGGTAGGCAGCGAGGCACTGGAGCAGCCGGTCGAGACGGTCGTCGTCGACGGCCCGCTGGCTCAGCAGCTCCGCGGCGTCGTCCGAGGCCTGAACCACGATGGAGAGCACCTCCGAGCCGTACAGCCGGTTCTCCGTCATCTCTGTGCCGGTGCACAGGTGCAGGAGCACGTCGAGCAGCGGTGTTGAGGTCGCGAGCAGCCCGCAGCTCTCGGGAAGCAGCTCCGAGAGGTTTTCGATTATCTGGAGCAGGTGGTAGATGGCGACGCGCTTGGCTTCGTCGGATTCGGCCGTGGTATCAGCTGAGAGTTCTTCAAGGTTGTGGCAGAGCAACTCGAGGCCCTTGTATCCCATGATAGCCTCGACGAGTGCCTGAGCCGACTCCATCTCGCCCATGCGCTCAACATCGGTCATGTCGGCAAGGAGGCCGATGACGTCCATGCGGATGTCCATATTGGCATGTGAGAGCAGCTGGATGAACATGGGAATCGCGTTATTTTCGATGAGAACGGCAAAGAGGGCCGGGTCCGTTGCGACGTTTTTCATCCGCGAGATATCTTCGTGCAGGGCGATCTCCGAGTCCTGGCCACACATGAGTACGCCAGGAAACCATAGAGAATACCATGAATTTGGTCGGGTCGTCCGTGTGCTTGGCCCGCATTAGCTCGTTCTTTGCAAGCTTCTTTTCCAGGGACTGCGCCATTTGCTTGACTGTACGCGCGTTCAGAATGAACTCGGCGCTGTCCGGCGCATCCACCTCGGGTAGCGGCTCTGACCGCGCTTGCTTCTTCGAGGGGCGCTCTTCAGCCGCAGGTCGGTTTGTTCGCTTGGCCGCCGGCGCTGCCGCAAAGGCGCCTTCAAAGACCTTGTCGAA
Organism: Achlya hypogyna; assembly: GCA_002081595.1. Taxonomy (NCBI): domain Eukaryota; phylum Oomycota; class Saprolegniomycetes; order Saprolegniales; family Achlyaceae; genus Achlya; species Achlya hypogyna. The sequence continues at coordinate 67,373 of JNBR01001386.1, read as the reverse complement.
GTGCGCTTCCATTGCGTGAGCCTCCGGGATGCGCTCCGCGGTTGCCGTCCACTGGCCTGCAGGAAATAGTGTCATCATGACACTATACAAAATTTGGGTTCGTAAATAGTATTACAAGGAAGGTGTTAGAGCATAAATGGTGTAAAGTCTGAAGATCCATGCGACACGCTGTATATATTGAATATCCGGAGCGCGCCTACCAGCAGTAAATCAACGCACTGCCGCGAAAGCACAGCAATTTGTTTCCTTCTGCGCGCCTTATTGAAATATACATATTCGCTGCGCTCCGAATGTCTTAGTCTAGTGCTAGCGCATCGCCGGTCGGCCTGATGACACTGCGACGTGCGTATTTGGGGCAAGTGTCCTCCGCCAATATTCCTTTGATGCATGCCGCGTCAGTCTCGGACAACACGTACTATAACACGAGGGTTTGTTTTTGGCGATGCTTTGGACCTTGGGGAGGCAACTGCCGATAGCACAGACGGCTCCAGCAACGGGGCGAGTGATCATATTGATACGGTGAGCTCGCAATATGAAGGGATATATTGGCGTGGCGCCAAAATTTCTTGTCGGGGAAATATATTGGGTCTGGCTCTCATGACAGCAAGGGTTTTTCGAGTTCCACCAATCGGCGGCATGGAAACCTCCGGTTTTCGTCCAATCATATGGAGAATTGGTGCTTCAAGGTTTCGTAACGGGGACCACATGGCATCGGCGGCAGAATAAGAACGCTCATTCCTGGTCGACCATGGGATGCTGGCTGTCCCGGTGCTTGCCGGACGGGACGATGACGGCGAACCTCGAGGCCGAGCTCTTCGAGGATGTGCCCGCCCGCGATGCCCCGGCTCCGGCCGTCGTCTTTGGCCACGCTTCGTTGCTCACGGTACGGTGCTCCTTGCATGTCATCGGCTGATCAATACTTTCAGGCCGATGAGGTGAGCTGCGGCGCCGTCATTGGCAAGGGCGAGTCGGGCGTCGTGCACAAGGCGTCGTATCGTGGGAGCACTGTGGTTGTGAAGCGTCTCGCGATGCCACCGGCAAACGCAACCAAGACATCGAGCCGAGAGACTATCTCGGCGGCGCTCGAAATGGAAGCATCGCGCATGAGCAGCCTCCGACACCCCAACACCGTCCTCTTTATGGGCGCGTACCTAAACGAAAACCAATTCTGCATCGTAAGGTAGGGGTTGCAGCGTCATTCCCGACCTCATGTGCTTCAAGCGAGTATTGCACGCGCGGTTCCCTCTTTGACGTTCTCCACGACAAGCGCAACTCCCACGGAAGTGGTCGAAACCTCTCAGACCCGCTGCACGTAGCAGCTCTTCCGTGGAGCCTCCGGTGCCGACTAGCCCTCGGTGCCGCGCGTGGCCTTCTCTACCTGCACTCAGCCGACCCACCGCTTGTGCACGGCCAGCTCAAGAGCTCCAACATCCTCATCGACGACTCTTGGAACGCCAAGCTAGCCGTACGCCCCATCGCACCCAGAGTTACGACTCATGTAATGCTAGGACTTCGGTACGCGGCGAGTGGCGCAAGCTGTCTCTGCCGTTACGAGAAGCAACCGCAGTGTACTTCCGCGCTGGACTGCACCCGAGCTGCTCAAACATGGTGAAGACCACGTCTGGAACGGGCCCAAGCCGCAGGCCGTCGACGTCTACAGCTTTGGGTAGGCTTCCTGCTTTGGTGTCGCCGCTAACTTGGTTCTGGGCGTAGCATCATCATGTGGGAGCTCACCATGTTCGAGCTGCCGTACCAGGAGTGCACCTCGTTCCGCGATGTACGCTCCAACGTGCTCTCGGGCCAACGACCGAGCATCAAGCCCGGCGCGTGCCCCATGAAGTGGGCCGAGCTTATGACCAAATGCTGGACGCACAACGCGTCGCGACGCCCGTCCGCGGCTGAGATCGTCTCGATCCTTGAAGGCCTTTCGCGGTCGGAGCTCACAGAGAAGAAGCAATCGGCCACGAAAAAGAACCAACGCTTGCGGTAGAAGAGGCCCAGCGATAGACTTGCACGATCATTTATTAACACGAGCCACCACGTCGTCGCGGCTTTGGCTCGCCATCAACTTGCAGCCGACCCGCGGTGTCCGCTGGCGCCCACCTCGGTCGCATGCTTGGCACCACGACGATGGCACATAGAAGATGGATTCGCGCACGTTTTAAATCGTCGAAAATACAGGGTGCGAGTAGTAAGGCTGAAGCCCACCGAGACGTCGTTGGCGAGCTCAGGAGCCCTTGCGCCACGGAACCCACGACGACATGCGCGTCACAATGTCGTCGCTCCGCCGTGCCAGGGCTCCCACCTCGTGAACTTTCGCTTGTGTTGCTGCTAGAGTCTCGCGATTGCGGCTTAGCTCCGCCTGGATGCCCATAGCTAAGACAAGTGAGGAGCTGCTCAGTATGTTTGATGTCAGCACCAACGGCTTCCGTCTCCAAAACAGTTTGCTGAGCAGCCGCAATCCGATCACCAGTTCGTTGCAGTCTACATTTGTTAATAGTTGCTCGGGGTCATTAAAGCCCATTGCACGCAGTACCTCTGTGTCGCGTTCTGCATACGGTCTGCTGCGCCACTGGAGCTGATCGTGCGGGATGTCGAGCTCTCCCCAGTTTTTGTCCATGTTGCCAATCGCTCTTTGTGGTTGGCGAGGGCGGATGCAGCCCCGGGCCGCGCTGCTGAAGGCAAACTGCGAACCTCAACTTCCATGTACCGCACCTTCAGCTGGTCATGCACCAAGTTCAGGGCCAAGCCTTACCAAAGATCTCGCCTCATCAAGCAGTGCACGGATACGAGCGTCATCTGCGTGCGTCCAACGTAGGTACGACGATTGGTTGGATGCATCTACCTGGCACTTCTTCCTTCTGAGCTTGGTCAACGGCCCGGGCGACGGCCAGGAACTCGACCGTGTACCCGTCCAAGATCGTCGTGCGCTTTTCGGCCATCTGAATAAATCGAAAGTGCCCTCGTATCCGGACCATTGAGATGTCCGGATAACGAGCCACCGTCGCTTTGGATCGAGATGGACAAACTCGTGGCGGCGTTGCTGGCGAGCGAGCACGGCGATGAAGCCCAAATGCAATACATCGATGTCATCCTAGGCAGCTCCTTGACGCCGGAGCAGGAGGCAGATGTTGCGGCCGTTCTCTGGGCAGCATGGCCTCCGCTAACGACGCCGAGCCCAGTGGTTCAGCATGGGCTCCGAGCCCTACCCCAGCAATTCCTCCAGTGCATTCGCCGATACATCAACAATCCATCCACCGAAGTCGAGGAGGAAGCGTGCTTTCTGTGGATGCAAACGGAGACACGTCTTAGCGAGTGGCGCAGCGCCATCAAGGTGCTCTTAATCTTCATGGCACTCCGACCACCCGCGGCCTCAAGCCGCATCCACCGCGTCTTCCAGGAGTGTCCACCAGTTGCGTTCTCCGAGAGTTTGCTTGTGTCAGAGCTTTGCATGAACGCGCAGAAATTGTCGGAAATGCTCATCAAGGCCGGCCGCATTCGATTAGTAGGCTACGCTGGCATGTGGCTGCGACAGCTCCTGCTGATGCTTGTTAACTGCGAGCAGTGGGCTGTTCTCGTCAAGGGAGGCACCGACGTCCTCCTCACGGCGGCGGAACAGCTTGCGGACCGCGATACCATCGCTGGGGCTCTCGTAATTCTCGAGACCATTTTCCTCGGCTACCAAGAAAACGCCGACGTCTTCGTTGCCTTTTTCTCCCACTTCTACGACCGCATCGCGCGCTGGACGACTGCGCATCCGCCTCTGTCGCAAAAGATCCAAGTCCAGCTGCACGAACTGATCCAAGGGCTACTCTTTGCGTTTCCCGGTCACCCGCTCGTTCAGGCTCACCTGCTAAAGATTACCGCTGCCTTGCCGTCGCCGCCGGCGACCTTCAATCTCGGTACCCGCATGCACACAGGACTCGGTGGAACGGGCTCGAATAGAGGCGTACGTGGAGAGTCGGCGATGGAAAAACTGCAAGCAAGCGACGTCTTCGCCGTTTCTCTCCGAAGACTCGTCGAGCGAGCCCGCAGCCCCGAGAAGCCGGATCCCCGGCGTCGTGGGGCTCAAAAACGTGGGCAATTCGTGCTACATGAATGCGGTGCTGCAGGTAAGCGCTCACAACTGTCATTACCTTGACGTCTGGAGGTTGCCAGGGACTCTTTTGGACGCCAGGTTTACACGAGCTCTTCAGTGGCGTGTCTTCTCGCCGAGGCTCGGTGGTGTCAGAGTTTCAAGCGCTTGTGCATGCCGCTCGCACCAGCGAAGCTAGCTGGCTCAACGCGACAATAATGCAACGGTACGCACCCTCTCGCTGCCTGGAGCCCACTAGTATGGAGGTTTCGATCGTCGCTGGTGCCCGAGTACCAGACCTCGCGGCAGCAAGACGCGGCCGAGTTCCTCATCTACCTCCTTGATGCGCTGGGCTCGCAGAGCGACAGATCCACGGCAAGCACACTCGCAGCGATATTCCAGGGCACGTTCGAGCGGCAGATTACGTGTGACGACTGCCGGGCGGCGTCTGTGGTCGCAGAAGATTTCACGGATCTGCACGTTCCGGTGCAGGGAACTGCACCGACGTTACCGCAACTGTTGGCCGCGCTCTTCGAGCCCGAGGAGCTCTCCGAGCGGTGCATTTTGTCCTGCCCTCGTGCTCTCAGCGACGACTAGGCTCGAGAACGCATACTTTTGCGAGGCCTGCAATGCCAAGCGCACCGCCCGCAAAACCACGTGCATTCGATCTGCGCCCCAGCACTTGATCCTGTCGATTAACCGCTTCCAGTACAACCTACAGCGGTACGTGAGGCATAAGCTTCGGTGTGTAAGTGTCTTGGCAGCGGCATTCGCGAGAAGATCTGCGATCCAGTCAATTGCTCGGGGAACGTAACACTGCCCACTACCACTGGTGACGTCAAGTACGAGATGTATGCCGTCATTGTACATGCCGGTAGCCGGGCGGACCACGGGCACTACTATGCCTACTGCCGCCGACCGTCTGCTTCCTCGGTAGCCGAGGTCAACTGTGGATTGCAAACTCACGCTGGCTAGGGCCAGGCGCCATGGCTTCTGCTCAACGACAGCCAGGTGTCCGAGGTCGGCGACGGGCTTGTGGCCGGAATGTTGGCGCATGCAACGACAGACACACCATATCTCCTGTTCTACCGCCGCGCCCCAACGTAATGAAAGCGAAAAACACAATTTTGAATCGTTGCTATCTCGTCTCATTCGAAGCGACCGCGCTTGGACATCCAGTCGTGAAAGCCCATGGTGCTCAAGAGGAGGACGACGCACGCGCCTTGGCCGTAGATGCGCGTATGCATGATCTTCTGGGAGAACTGGATGTTGGTGTTGCGACTCTGGTCAAAGAAGATGAGACCGACGAGCGGTGCTGCCGAGAAGGCCAGAGTTCGGAACGGGTAGTCGTAGACGAAGTTGGCCAGGCGATGATGCAGCGCGAGGTGGTGATCGCTCTTCTTCTCGATGGGGGCTTCGGCCTGATTGAGCTCGGCGATGTATTGGTCCGGGTTGCGGCTGCCCTTGAGCAGGTCTTGCTCGGCCACAATTGCAAACGACGCGAGCGAAGCCATGACGGCGAGGCCGACCTTGCCACTCACGCCGAGGCGGTTGCGGAACCACGGCGACTGGTGGTGGGCCGCAGCGACGAGCGAGCCGGCGGTGACACCAGCGATGGCCGCGGCCTTGAGGCCCTCAGTGGTTGAGTTGCTGATGATGACGTCGCGCTTGGCTGTGGCACTCAATGGTGAGCTGGACATGGTGGGAACTGACGTCTGGGGCTGGAATTGCACACTGGACTTTCCAGGATACCATTCGCCGCAGCATCGTGATTGGCTGACTAACTTTAGCCAGGCGCCATCTTGGGCTGCACTCGCTCGTACCGCTGCCACCCGTCGTGGTGAGCGCCACCACGACCAGCGCGGCCTGCCGCTATAAATACCCGTTGGTAGGTGCCACGGTCGCCCGTGGTGGTAGTATAAATGGTGACACCAGGCGGGGTCGCTGCCCGAGAAGACAACCCAGATGGTATCGCGTGCTCTAACGGAAGACTTATCTATATCTACTCAAAGTGCCCGCGCTTGGACATCCAGTCGTGAAAAGCCATGGTGCTCAAAAGGAGGACAACACAGGCGCCCTGGCCGTAGATGCGCGTGTGCATGATCTTCTGTGAGAACTGGATGTTCGCGTTGCGGCGCTGGTCCAAGTAGATAACGCCGACGAGCGGTGCAGCCGTGAGCGCAAGGGACCGGAACGGGTTGTCGTACACGTAGTTCGCGAGGCGGTGATGCAAGCCAAGCGACGACCGCTTGGTCTCGGCAACCACGGTCTTGCCTTCAAGCTCGGCGATGTACGCATCGGGGTTGCGGCTGCCCTTGAGCAAGTCCTGTTCGCCCGCAATGAAGAAGCCCGCAAGACCGGCCATCGCCACAAAGCCAAGCTTGCCGCTGAGCCCGAGGCGGTTGCGGAAGGTGGCCGACGTCTGGTTGGCCGCGTACACAACGGCGCCCATGGTTGCGGCCGAGACAGCGCTGGCCTGCAGCCCCACAGTGAGCGAGTTGGCGGTGATGATGTCGCGCTTGAGGGCTGGGGTGCTCATGGTCGAGGGGAATTGTTGGTTTGGAGCTCGCGCCGAGCAAGCTCCGTTGCGTGTTTCTGCAATCGACACTCTCAGCGAACGGTCGGCCAATCCCGACGTGCAATCGACCTGAAATGCACTTGTTTTTGGCCAATGGCATCGCTGGGCGTGGCAGCCCTGGGAGACGAACACAGTGGAAGACGGAAATATCTATGTAAAATACTAAGCAATAAGGTGGGCTCCCCATGGTCCGAGATGGCGCTTTATTGGAAGCGGCCGCGCTTGGACATCCAGTCGTGGAAGGCCATGGTGCCCAGGAGGAGCACCACGCATGAGCCTTGGCCGTAGATACGCGTGTGCATGATCTTCTGCGAGAACTGAATGTTGGCGTTGCGGCTCTGGTCGAGGAAGATGAGACCGACGAGCGGCGCGGCCGAGCACACGAGCGTGCGGAAGGGGTAGTCGTACACGTAGTTGGCTGCCTGCTGGTAAAGCGGCAAGTGGTGGTCGCTCGTCACAACCTTCTCCGTCTCGGTGTTGTTGAGCTCGGCAATGTACTGGTCCGGGTTGCGGCTGCCGCGGAGGAGGTCCTGCTCGGCCACGATGGCAAACGTCGCGAGCGAAGCCATGACGGCGAGGCCGACCTTGCCACTCACACCGAGGCGGTTGCGGAACCACGGCGACTGGTGATGCGCCAGGGTCACGAGGGAGCCCGCCGTCACGGCGGCTACGGCCGAGGCCTTGAGGCCCTCCGTGGTCGAGTTGCTGATGATGATGTCGCGCTTGGTGTGGGCGTCCATGGTGATGTCGAGGAAAGAAGATTTAAAATGACCACCTCATCAGGGATGGTCCCCTAACTCCGGTAAAACTCCGGGCCATGCGACGGGATGCGCTATACAAACCGCACGTGTGGCAAATGGCAATCTTGGTGACTCTGTGACATGCGTTCTGCGATTGGCCAACGAGGTTTCAAGTTGCCCCTCGTAATCTGGTCGATTAGAGTCGACGGTAATCTCCTCGATTATAGTTGACGGTAATCTGCTCGATTAGCCTCGCGTCTGGACGACAAAAGGTGCGACTTGGTGGCGCAGAGGCCATTCCTCGACCCCGTCTTGGAGCTTGCAGTGCTCATTTCGCGCAGCTTTGCCAAGTTGGGCTGCGACACGATGCGTTAAAAAATCGGGCCTCGCAATCGGGCCGGGGCATGTACACCGGCACGAGTACATTCACTAGACAGGATGCGTTGTTCGGTCATGTTCCAAGGCACGCAGAACGAGAAAGATTCCCTGGATCGTTGAGTGCACATGGATGCGCCGCCGCTGCGTTTCTTTAATGCGTCGACCAGGTTGCAATGCGCGTCGGCCTCAAAGCAACCCGGGTGCCTCGGCCTTTCAAAGCTCGTCGTGGGCTTGCGCGGCCGCAGCACGACGCCGGAAAATGCGTTCGAGTGTACACCGGAAGTGCGCCGAACATGGCCTCTCGGCTGGCGTTGTTTGTTTGGTGGTCGGGAGGAGCTGAGGGCGTTGCGTGCAAAGGAGGTCTGCTCTGTTGATAAGCCCTGCCATTACCGCTTCCGGCAACGTCAACAGTGCGGATGGCATCATCGGGCCATGTTGATATACTGTTGATATATTTACCATATTGACGGCGACACGCATAGAAAACAACCCGAGCGCAGGCAACTGCCCAGTAGAAATGCCCCGCAGAAAGATCGCGGCGCCGGCCAGAACGTGGGTGCATCGACGCAGCCACTGCGCTCGCATCGCAGCACGCAGGAGTCAGCTCTCACGGCGGCAAAACAGCATTTGATGATGCTGGATCCTTCCGGATGCTTTTCCGGATAACTAAAGCATTCGCGACACCGGGACCAAGGATGCTGGTCATGGTGCTGTCGCCGGCCAAGACGCTGGACATGGCGCTTGCCAAGGTCGCTACCTGCTCGCAGCCCAAGTTTCTGGACGAGGCATCCATCCTGGTAGGTGTTAGCGCCTTCCGGGCTCATGCAAGCAAGGCCATTGTAGGTTAAGGAGCTTCGCAAGTTGTCCCAAACCAAACTCAAGGATCTCTTGGGCGTCAGTGACGCAATAGCCAAGCTCAACTATGACCGGTTCAAGTCTTTTGTCGATCATGCGGAGGCATCGGCGCCTACGGACACGTTCAAGCAGGTACTACAATCGCACATACCGCCGACACACCGACACACGTTATCACCCGTGCTTTCAGGCCTTGCTCGCCTTCGATGGCCCAGCCTACAAGGGCATTCAGGCAGATTCGTTTAGCGACGAAGAACTCGCTTACTCGCAAAACCACCTGCGCATTCTCTGTGGGCTCTATGGTAAGACCGCCCATGTTCCTTGCCATCATCCCATCTAGGTATTCTGCGGCCGTTGGATTTGATCCAGCCCTACCGACTTGAAATGGGCCAGAAACTTGCGAACAACCGTGGAAAGGACTTGTACGCCTTCTGGAGCAGCACACTCGCTCACGAACTCAATGCCCTCTTCGCTGCGGAGGGCGAGAAGATCCTGCTCAACGTGGCCTCGCAAGAGTACTTCAAGAGTGTCGACCTCACCGCGCTCGACCCGTCCATCACCGTCGTCGAGTGCATCTTCAAAGACGACGGTAAGATTAAGTCGGTCTACGCCAAGCGCGCCCGTGGCCTCATGGTCCGCTTCGTGACCACCCGCCGCGTGAACTCTGTCGCCGAGCTCAAGTCTTTCGACCTCGAAGGCTACACCTTCAGCGCCAAAGAGAGCTCAGAGACGTCGCTCGTCTTCAACCGATCCAAGCAGTCGCTCAAGCGCCACCAGGACGAGGTGGCGTCTACAACGGCCAAACGCGCTAAGAAATAATCCGGAGTGCGATTCCACAACAAATTTTGCATTGGAGGACTTGCGTACAACTCGGGCATGCAAGTGCCAGCGATAGACGACGTTGGAGCCAAAGCGGTGGAAGCCGTACGTGGTTACGCTCGAAGCGTGGGGTGAATCCTTTGGAACCGGCTGGTGTTGTGAGCTAGGTGCCGGCTCTAACGCTCTCATGGACTTGTTCCTGGGACGACACCACCGTGGCAATGCACCCGACCTTTTAGGTTCAAGTTGAAGTGCACCTCCCGAGCCAGAGCTCTCACCCAATGCTGGCAGCTGGCTGCCTCCTTCGTGAACCAAGTCCCGCGACACACTTTTGCGAAGGTCCACACCTGGTGTTAGGAATACATCACGTGCGCCCGCAACCAAAGGCGACAGCGATGCCCCATACGCTGCGGCGAATCAATGCATGCGTCAAGCGCATCCAATTCATCTCTGTTCAACGTTAACACCTCCAGGCAGCAGACTTTCAGGACAAAAGCATTCACGGGCGACGCACGTCTGCAATGCGCGCTGCAAGCGCCTGGACGAGGCGATGCTGCGTTCCGTGCGTGATGTTTAGGATTCGCTTTGCCTGCTGCAAGTGCTGCGCAGCGGCGAGTCGGTGCGAGGCCAGCTGCGCGCCGAGATCCCCGAGCGTGTACAAATGCAGCCCCGCGAGGGCGTGTGGCTGCGGGTAGAGCTTTTCGTAGAACGTCGCCATGGTCGTCGCCGTTCTCAGGGCCTTCTCCAGGTCGCCCTCGTCGATGTAGTGCGTGAGCAGCTGCGAATGCACCTCGAGAATGCCCACGTCGCTCTTGGGAAGCGCGGCTTGCCGGAGGGCCAGCGCACGCTCCAAACGCACCACTGCCTCTGCGGCCGGTGCGCGCGCAGCGCCCGCGACGAGCTCCCGTGCCTGCTCCAGCGCTGGCGTCCGCTCGTCCGGGCGGTCGTAGCTAGCCGCGAGGTCCGTTGGTGAGGCGCACCGTTCGCAGGCGCACGCAAAGTGGTACTGGGCTTGCAGCTGCCGTTGCCGCTTGGAGGAAGGAAGAGCCACATCCACTGCGCCACCGTGAAGCCCAAATGGCGATCGCAGTAGTACCGTATGCGTGTGTGATTTCCTCGCCCGCTGCGATATGGCGCACCGCACGTAGCTGCATGACGTGGGTCTTGGGCGCGAACCTACCGCCGTTTGGTCAGGACAGACACACTGGAAGCGCAGCATGAACGTTGTGAAGCAGTTGTACAGGCAACTGTGGTTGATCATGGCACCCCACGGAAAGCAGCCTACACACTCTGAGCCGACTCGTGATCTAGAAGGAGCGCACCGGCACCAACGTCGAGGAGGAGGTCGTCAGTGATTACAAAGTTGTTGACGTGGGCGCGACAGAGCATTTGCTCGATCTCAGTCCTGCTGTAGCTCACATCTATGGACCTTGTGAATGCAGCATTCGCGAGAACGACGCACGCGATGGAAGGAGCCCTGAGGACTCGACTACAGCAGCCGTGCGTGCTACGCCACCGTGATCTTCCTCGAACCACACGAGGTCTGTCGGAGCGACGGATTGTGGTGGAGGAGTTTGCGGTGTCGCCGAGGGATCAGAGAGCGTCCGTAGCGTCCGTGCCACGAGCAGCACTTCTGCGATCATGTCGCCTGAGACGGACTGGACGAGACCGTTTAGCCGCGGACACTCAAACTTATGATGGGTTCGCCAGTCAGTTTGCTGACAACCCTTGGAGCCTACGCGGACGTCGTCAATACTGCATCGTTGACAGTCTGCGGACAGTAGTAAACTAACTTGCATCTGCCGCAGCGAGCGAGCGAGCCGGGCTCGAAGCATGACTGGCAGCGCTCCGTCCAGAGACTCGGCAAAAGAGCAAATGCGAATGGCGCCGACTCCAGAACGAGGTCCCCCGGTGCAAAGGCCCTGGTCGCAGACACCCACCGGCCCGCGCCACGGTCGCGCGTCTCGAGTTGGACAGCCATCACGCGAGCGCGTCAGTGAACCGCACTCGAAGATTTGATTTTCGAAGTTCGAAGGGTGTGTGATTGGATGCCGGGCGATGTTTGCCGTCGTGTGCGGCCATACACCATCGCAGCTTCGGCCCTCGACGCCAGCTGCGACCCTCGACGTCAGCTGCGACCTTCGACGTCAGCTGCGACCAGCGGGGACTGCCCTCATGGTCCAAGCCACTCGTGCCGGTCCAGCGGTGTGTATCACCTTCAATCGTCGAGAGCCATGACTCGCAAGACAGCCAAGTGCGCATTGCACTGTGTCAAGTACACGAAACTATATATCTTATCTACTTTGTGCCTACGTCGTGTATTTACTGGCCGTTGACCTGGGCCTGGGCGTCCTCGATGGCTTCAGTCTGGCGGCGGTGCACCTCGGCGGCGAAGCTCTACAGAGATGTGAGCTACAAGCCTCGGTAGTGTAGAACGTACGTCGCACGTGACCTTAAACTCCTCGGTTTCAAGCTGGAGGGCCTGGAACGCCTGGGGGTTGGTGTTGTGCAGTGCCTGCACCGTCTCGAGGAAGACAGCAAACTCGTCGATGTTGTCGAGCTCGCTCGTGCCGAAGTCGTCGTCGTCGCCACCCATGAAGTACGACCCGTCCTCGCCCTACGTTCGTCCGTGAGCCGTCCGCCGGCCAAGGCAACACCGTACGCCACGCTGGAGTTCACGCATCCACGCAGCAATCTCCTCGTCCTGGAGATCCTCGGCGTCCTCGTCCGAGGCGTAGCCGCCCTGGTCCACGAGCTGGTCGAAGCCCTCGCCTTCGACGCTGTCGTCGTCGTCAGCGTCTTCCTCCTGGGGCTCCTTCTGGATCTCCTGGAGCTGCTGCACGGCGCCCACGATGAGCGCCTGCAGATGGGGCTGCAGCGATGCCGGCAGCTCCGCGACCGGCAGCTTGAAGATGGCCATGATGCCAAGCACAAGCATCTTGCGGTCCATGTAGTTCTTGATGTTGGGGAGGTGCGTCATCCACGCGCGGAAAAGCGGCTCCGTGGCCTGGAACGACTCCATCGTCGAAAGCGTAAGCGCCGGGTTGTAGTTAAGCGCGCTGGCAATGACGCCGAAGAGCGCAGTGACGACGTTCTGCTGCAGCGACCGCGACAGCTTGAGGCACGTGATCTGCACGATCATGGGCACACACACCGAGATGTCGTGGCGCAGGCAGTTGTGCAGGATCGAGTAGAGCAGGCGGCAGGCTGCGACGAGCTCGAGGCTCTTGTCCGACTCCTCGCCCTCGCTCGACTTGAAGACGTGCGCCGCCATCTGGAACACCATCTCGAGGTAAGACACGCGCGAGCCGTCGGCGCCGACAACGCCGCCGGCGAGGAACGCCGTGACGTCGAGGCCGATGAAGTTGTCGATGAGCGACACGTAGTTCGAGATGTAGTCGTACGCCCAGCCGTTGTAGGACGAGAAGAGCTTGGGGAAGAGCGCCCAGACGCTCGGCGCAATCGACTTGCTGTGGTACGTGAGCGAGATGAGGATGTCGAGCGCCGACTCGAGGTACTCAAGGTAGTCCTCCGAGCTGAGCACACGGTCCAGCACGGGCACAAGCGACTCGAGGAAAAGCGGGAAGTACTCGGGCTGGTTGTGGATCGAGTACAGGATCGTGTTGACCGTGTCGAGGCAGGACGCCGCCGTCATGCAGGCCTCGTCGTCCTCGTCACCCGACTCGGAGAACTGCAAGAAACAGTCGACGAGCTTCTGAATGAGCTGCACCGCATACGGGCCGATTTCCTCGGCGAAAGCATCGATGATGTGCTCGAGGGCGATCACCACGTCGTCGTTGCCGATCTCGTCCATGAGGCTAAAGTACTGCTGCATGATGTCGGGCAGGTGCGGGCGCATGACGTCAAGAGCGGCCGTCGAGTGCTCGTAGGTGACGATGTAGCGCAGAGTCTTGGCGGCTTCGATCTGCACGGGGAGCTCCGGGTCCTTCATGCACTGCAGCATGCACTGTGTGATCTCAGTTACGGTCGCGTCCGAGTACTCAACATCCGACATGAAGTGACCAGTGAACATCTTGCACGCGCGGAGGCGCAAAAAGCCGTGCGCGTTGCGGAACTCGGGCAGCACGTGGGCGACAATAAGCGCCTCCACCTGCGACTTGTGCGCCTTAGACTTGGTGAGCAGCTTGTCGAGCGACATGAGGCCGTGGAGCACGGCATCCTTCTGCACAAAGTCGCGCTCGCCAACGGGGGCCGCAAGGTACGCGCTGAGGATCTGGTTGTAAAACATAAGCACGTTGGAGAAGCAGTCCTTGCCACGGAGCGTGCAGAGTTCGTTGAGGAGGTCGCGGCCGGCGTTGACGGGGCTCAAGTAGTCCTCGAAGAAGTCGTTGGTCTTGCGCACAAACTCGTGCGGGTCTTCACTCCAGAGCTTGAGGTCCGCGGGCGTGAGGCAGAGCGTCGGGTGCACCACTTCGAAGAGGAGGAAATGGAGATGCGGCTTGAGCTGCTTGAATGCGATCGACGACTTGACCGCTTCGTTGAGGTACGTGAGGCACAGGTGATACACGCGGTCCGTGCAGAACTGGCGGTTCTTGCGCAGCGCCAGCGTCTCGAGCACACCCGCAAGCATCGTCGGGTTGATGTTGCTGCGGTAGAACTTGGACATCTCGGCCATCTCATCAGGCACGTGCTTGGGGTTGCCCCAGCGCATGTAGAAGCGCGTGAGAATCTGCAGGTTCCACTTCTTGACCTTCCACCACGGCCACTTGACGCGCTCTTCGGGCTCGGTTGGCTGGCCGAGAGGCTCAGCGCCCTCGCTGGCTTCGGGCAGACGCTTCGTGAGGAGCGCGCCAAAGAGCTCCATCCACGCCGTCACTTCAGCCGTCGTCGCGAGCATGTGCGGGAGCGACACCTGCATGCACGACCAGTAGATCTTGAGGATGAGGTGGATCATGTTGGCGGCCTCGAGCGAGTTGTTCGTCATAAGCTGCGAAAGCATGCCACGAAGCATGGGGAAGGTAACGCCCACGATCGTGTTAAGGTCCGCGCGGTTTTCCTCGCGACGGTACTCGTACAGCTTGACGAGCTTGCGGAGGGCAAGGAGAGCCTACAAGATGCAATCAGTACACGCCGCGTGCAGAGGGAAAGCGGTACATTGCAGATACGCGTGACATCACCCGACTGAACGTTCGTGGTAATTTCACTCACAAGACCCGGCCACTTGTGCGGGAAGTCGACGCGCGCAATCTGGCTCACAGCCTCGGCGAGGATGGAGCGCAGCGAACGGTCCTCAATTGTGAGCAGGCCCTCGAAGACGTGCTTGCGGTATTCATCCTTGTCTTCGTTGGGAAACACGGAAAGCATGGTGTTGTCGGGCTGGTTCACGCCCTCCCAGTGCTTCAGAACCATGTTCTTGAGCGCAACAGCGCCGGCCTGGCGAATCTCGCGCTGCACGTCTGCGGCAGAGACGAGCTGCACGAGCAGCACAATCGAGCCGCGCACGGTGTGCAGGTTGGCGACGGCGTCTTCCGCGGCCTTGCGCGCAACGTTGTCCGTGCTGAAGGTATGGAGGAGGATGTTGAGCAGCGTCGGCGCGTCCATGCTTCTTGAATGACGAATTTATTGCCAATGGCGATTGGCTCCCCGGAAGAGACAACACCGTGTCCCGGTATCCGGACGGCCGCGAATGGTCCGGGCTCGACGGGGGGCCCTCCGAGTTGCCCTTCATTTACGTAGGGGGTCCTACCTGGACACTACCAGAAACGGTTTCGCTCCTCAGGCGCGAAGAGATGACTGATTTCATGCAGGAGGCAAGCCAAGAAGCTATGCGCCAGTGGTGTACTTGCATGAGTCCAGCGAGGGCACTTCAATTGAAGCAAAGGACGCACCGGACGAAAGGGTTGGGTCACCCGAAGGGTGGGGATGGGGGTCATAAAAAAATTAGCTGTCAGCTCCAGTCCACGGTTTGATGGTGAGGATTCGGCCGTTCCAAATGACCCAACTTATCACCATCCCAACGATCGATCTGTTCCTTGCCGTTGCGTCCAATGCATTCGCCAGGGCAAGGCGCACTCGATCAAGATCTCTCCAGCATGAATGCCAGTGTTTGAGGTGCCTCGCAACCGCCTGTGCTTGCATGCCTCCGGCCTAACCTCCTGGGAGAGAGATCAAGATTTTGGAACGGCCCCGGGCGTCCCATATCCGGACCCGCCACCACCGGGTGGGCTGGTGATTGGTCCAAAGATAAATGGTCGGTGCTTCTCGGCAGCTTCTCCTGCGGAAGAACCCGCGACGGCGGAGAAGGCCGTCACCGCCGGTGCATCTGGTCCATGAAGGCTGCGGTCTCTGCCCGCGGGCAGGCGCCTCCGGTACCAAGATGTCCATCTTGGCGCGGCCGGACGAGACGGGTCTCCGGAGCGTGCGTTTTCATGTGGCCCGACTGTCTCGTGGAGACACGCTCCACGAGCGGCGTGGGTCCAGCAGCGATGCACAACGCGATTGCAACGGCACCCACCGGCCGTGGTTCTTCTCGCGGCAGATCGTTGAGGCGCTCATACAAACCCCCCGTGTTGGCTCAACATTTCGAGCTTTTCGCGGATTTTGGAAAGGTGGCAGCTGCCGAATTAATTTTTTGGAGTGCTGTCCACGTGGGTATATGGGCGGCGCATTTTTAAAAAGTGGCCAGTGGCTGCGTGCCATACAAACGAAGCATGTGGCAAGGGGTTTCGGATTTCGCAGTAACACCCATGGTCATTTTGGGATACGTCGCCACCATCGCTCGCCGGTCGCTCGCCGTGGCCTCAGATCGGTCCTCTCTGGGCTGCCCTTCGTGAACGTATCCTCCGCCGTCGCTCGTTGTACTGATGCTTCTCCTCTCGCGCTGTGTCTGCCGAGATTCGTGCGAGTCCCCTCGTATGGATTCGATCGGATTGCACCATCTTCCATCCTCCAACCCATGCTCGCCGTCTCGGCGAGACTTTGGATACCAAACACTTAACCTTGGTGTGGCCAAGGGCGTAGATGCCACGCCGTCGAGCCGCGAGTTGTTCCGGACGCACACACGCAGCAGCACCGGAGCGTCCCCGTTGTGGCTTGATGTGGACATGGCGACACTCCCAGATGGCCAGCGTGGGCCGTGTGAGACCTTTTGCTTGCCGCAAAACTGGTCCTCAGCGTTTGCGTCCCCACGTGACTTTACATTAAAAGCGTACGAGACGGCGGCACCTCACGGGAAACCTGTGTACACGCTTGCAATCGTAAGCCTGGCCAAGCCTAAAACCGAGGAGCCCAAGGTTCGCATCTCGCCCCCACCGCACTCACTGCCTACTTACGCAAATGATTACAAGAAATCACTCCGATCGCTCGTCGCAGCCTCCCACGCGGGTGGCAGCCTCCGATCCAATGCATGGATTAAGACCGAAAAAGTCCAACACGTTGCCCTTGTGCGCAAGACGGCTGCAGAGATCAAAGCGTTTGTGCACACTATGGCCTTCCGTCTGCCCGGTCACAACCTTGCGGCCATGTTCAAGCACAAGCTCTCCAAGGCAACGACGCTTGAGGCGCGCGCTGAGGCTGTCGTCGACGTTCTCTCATACATCCTCAGCATTACGCACGTCGGGCTGGACTGTCTCGTGCCTGTGAAGGAGCCAATGCCCCAAGACATGCGCGTACGGCTCTTCTTCGAACTAGCGTGGGGTAGCGGCCTTGGGCTTGCCCCCACGGGCTCCAACTCATGCGACGGGCGCCTCGAGTCGTCCGAACGGCTAGGCCTCCCCACGGAATGGCTCATGGACATGCTCAAGCCGTCGTCGTCGGCGCCAGCACTTCCAAAGCACATCGCACTGGCACCGCCGATCGTGCCGATCACGATGCCGGTGCAGCCACCGCCACAGTGCACGCTGTACGTCCCGCCACACGAGTGGCACCGGCGCGCCAAGCCTGGGGCCTTCACCGTCCAAGTGACGCACTTGCAGCTCGTCGCCGGCGCCGTGCACTACACCCTCACTGTGCTCTATCACGACGTGTATGACACCCCACTGACGGCGACCGTTGCTCGCCGCTACTCTGAGTTCCATGCACTGGCGACCTGCGTGGAGGCGAAGACGCGGCTGCCTGTGTTGCCGCTGCTGCCACCCAAAACACTTTTCGGTTCGACCTCGGTGCGCTTCGTGGAGCACCGGAGTGTGCGCCTGCAGCAGTTCCTCGACGCCCTCCTGGGGCTCTCCTTCACGGGCATGCTGGACCAAACCATCTCAATGGTCGCCGAGCCCAACGTGCGTGCCTTCCTTGGCCTGCCGGCCGTGCAGTGGAGCGTCGTGCCGCAGCGCTTGGACCGCTTCCGTGCCTTTTCCAACTCCCCCACGGTCTCAAGCTCTGCGTCGCCCATCAAACTTACCTCAAAACCCGTGTCACCCGACGACGATGATGATGACGATCAACTTGTCGCCTACGACGGCTTGTCGGAGTCGCCCTACTGCAAGCCCCGCCGCGCCACCAACCCGCCTTACCCTGCTGTCCGTGCTGGCGCCGCCTAATTTAGTACTATAATAATCTATCTATTATACCATACTAGATCCACCCCACATTGCTCTGTTGCGGACCGCACTGATGGATTGTCCGACCCACATGATGGAACAGATTGTCCACGTTAGAACAGATTGTCCATTTGACATGTCGCACATTTCCAACTTGTGGACCGGAGATTGGTCAATCAGTTTCGTGCGCGCCATCTGGCATTCCTAAGAGACAATTACCTACTTAAGTTCTGACGTTTTTGGCGAATATCTCAATGCGCCGACCGTGCACCAGGCGATACCAACTGTTCACTTAGCCATGGAGGATCAAGTGCATCAGTGGCTGGTGGCACGGCTGTTCGAGGCGACGATGCGAATTGAGTTGATAGATGGTACGCCATACATGAAATACTGTATTAAGGTTTTCACACCAAATCTTGTGATTTAATCCTGTAACCGAAGTAACCGACAACCATCTGTGTGCGTGAAGCCGTCGCCGGTCTATGGCATGAAGACAGAGGTTGGTTCGTGGGGCATGGAATCGCTCTGGCAGCGCAATGCTGCCAAGTGCGTCATGGGCATCGTGGACACGGTAGGTCCGTCGCCGAGGCGGCGATTACAGCTGCTGCGCCGTAGGTGTTTGTGCATGATCGCAAGCCCGTGCAGTGGTACTTCACGTGCAAGACGGGTGAAGTACTGCGCAAGAAAAAACTCAGCGAAGTACCCGAGCGCTTCGTGCGTATAGCACTCGCCAACGACCGCAACATCCACGGGCATGTGTGCCTCGCGCGGCGCACCAACGGCGCTGCTTACCTCTGGGATCAAGCCACGTTCCTGCGTGCACTCGAGTCGCATTTCGACGGAGCGACAGACGTGATTGCGCTGCAGGTACCACTCCCCAGGACGGCCGAGGTTCACAATGGCCCAGCCGTTTGTTTGCAGCAGAGGAAGCCTCGGAGCCATCTATCGGCACGAGCTCAAGACCACCGGCGACCGAACGCGCACCGTGTTTGCGACTAGTAAAGTCGCCCAGCATCAAGTAGCGTCGAGCGATCCCGTCGTGAGCCTTGACCCGGTTGCGCCCGGCATTAAGTCGCAGGCCAAAACCATCAACAACCGCCTCAACCAGCTCTCGCTTGGGCTCGCCAAACACATCGAGGTTCGTGCCCCAGCCTGGCGCAGGCATTTTCATGGTGTCCCAGGAGATCCATGGCTGCCGCGTCAAGGAGATGGTGACCGACTACATCGTCGACGACGACGACCAGGTGGGACTAGTCATCTACCGACCACAGGACCAAGCGGCGACGCTAGATCTGGCTCGCGTGGGTGCCATCCGTATCAATTGTGCGCTTAGCCCGGCAGACGAACGACGCGGAGCCCGTCGAGCCGCAGGAGGTTCACGGTCGGTCGGGCGAAGAGGCGCTGTTCGACGAAGCCGAAGTCGCTTTGGACGGCGGTGCGCACTTCAGCCTCAAGCCGCACGGCGGTGAGCTGCCACGGGCCTTTCCGACGCCATTTAAGTGCTCGGGGGACTTCTGCACCTTCGAGCTTGAGGCGCCAACACCGCTGCAACGCGACGCCACCGCCGCGCCAGCGCCCGCTCGCCGCAATGCACACGCGCTCTTCGCGCCCGAGGACATCCAGGCGCTGGGCCCCGCCCGACTGCTGGAGCTCACGACCGCAAGCGTGCGGCAGCTGGCCAACGCCGCGAACGACCGGCTGGAGTTCACGCTCACGTACCGCTCCATCGCGCTCGCCAAGGGCAACAAGCAGCGGCTCGTGGCGGTCGAGGCGCCGCCGGCGACCAAGAAGCACTCATACCTCGAGCCCACGGCGTCGGCCACGATGCGCGCGCACCTGAACAAGCTCTACGGCGAGCTCGATGGTGGCACCGCCAACTACTATCGTCAGGTCAAGGTCTGCCGCAACTGCTTCGCCGTCTACTCGATGCTTGACGCAGCGCGGTATCCAGCGCGCACTGGCACGCCTCACGTCGCGCTAGACCGCTCTTGGAAGCCATGGCCGCTTCCAACAACGTGGCCGACGCCGACGACATGGCGCGGCCAGCCGGCGTGCGGGCCAAGGCGGAGATACCAGTGAGCAAGCTCCCGCGCCTCGCCAGCCCTGAAGCGGCCTCTCCGTCCGGTACTGCTCGTCTCTCAGCCGATGTCTCACTCAGAGCAGAAGGGTCGCTGAGCTCGAGCGCCAGCATGCCCCAGCTCGGGCTGCCGCGGCTGCCTCCGTCGCCGACGAAGCCCTACCCGTGGCGCAAGTCTAAGGACCAGCCCGAGGTCACGAAGTCGTTCGACGTACGTGGATGTCTGCTCGTAGAGAGGATGAAAGGTGCCGTAGGACTACGTCGGGCTCGACGGGTATCTTCGCGGCAAGACGCGACGGCGCAAAAATAAAACTCTAGTCGAAAACAGTCTCTTTCCCGGCGGCCTGCCGCTCAAGGAGAAAGCGCCGCCCGCGACGGACGACGCACCGAGTGTGCTGCTCGTCGAAGCGGATCAGGCCGTGATCCGTCTTGTGCTCGACGCCCTCAACGATGCGTACGACGTGGAGGCCGTCTGCGACGGCGCCCTCGTACGCCACTCTCTGCGCTGCAGGCGCTTACTCCTTCGCAGGCACTGAAGTGCGCTCAGGAGCGACGCTACGACGTCGTTCTCTGCAGCCGCGACGCACCAAGCATGGGCGCCATCGAATTCACCAAGATTCTCCGCCAGCACGAGATTCAACTGAGCATCGCAAGGCATGAGCCGGTGCGGCGGTCGCCCGTCGTGTGCGTAACGGAGCATACGTCGCCTGAGGACCTCCGCGTGTACATGGAGGTGGGCATGGACGGGTGCCTCGCACGGCCGCTCGACCCCGCGGCTCTGCAACAGACTCTGGCTGCGGCGCTTGCGGCGCGCGATAAGGCGCCGCCGCCACGTCCCAGCCTCCACGCGATGGTCGCGCAAGCCAAGTCGAGTGTCCGCCCCGAAGCTGTCCCGCGCCGCAAGCCCCGGCGTGGTCGCGACCTCTCCGCCGTGCACGCGTTCCCGACGACGACCCAAACGGACGAGCGGCGCTTCGCGGGCGTCTTCCAGATGGACGTAGACACGGCGATTCCATTCGTGGTGCTCAACCGCCCGCCTGCCAAGCCCTCGACGCTCTTCAGCCTCGTGTTCGTGCACGACGTGTTCGACACACTCGAGCGGCTGCAAATCCTCTTGGCGCCGCTGGCGGCTCGGTACCCCGGGGCTCAAATCTTGCTCTGGAACTACCCGGGCCAAGCGTTTACCACGTGGCGCAAGGGTGTGCTGCTCAACAACGCGTATCTGGCAACGTGCCTCGACGCGCTCCTGCGCCACGGTAGGCATCCCCGGCCGCGTGGTCGCTGCAGGCTCTGATTAGTGGGGCCCGACGGCCTCAACGAGTTCAAGAAGATGCCGTTCGTGCTCGTGGGCTACGGAAACGGCGGTAACATTGCGCTGCAGTACGCTGCGGCGCTCGCGGCGCCCGTACTGCGCGCCGTAGTTGCCATCAACGGCTTCGCGTACATCGACACGACGCTCGCCGCCTTTTTCCACGACGCGATGAAGGTGTTTGCTTGCTCACCAGCGACGCGGCCGGACCTGCCGGTGTACTTTCACGCGCGCTTCCTCTTCTCGGGCGCGTACCTCGCGACCGTGTCGACGCCGCTGGCGCTTAATCTGTACACGGCGGTCAGCAACCCGATCTCGCTGGAGGGGCGCGTGGCACTCTGCCTCGGCGCATTGAGCCACGCAGACCTGCGACCGGCCGTCGCCCGCATCAATGTGCCAACCGTGCTTGTTGCGTCGGCGCAGGACGGGCTCGTGCAGCCACTCCACGTCGATGCGCTCGTGGCAGCCCGCGGCGGTGTCGTCGATTCGATCCACCGTGCGCTGGCGCACCGCAAGAAGACCTGTGTCGTGTGGCTCGACGCCGGCCACGAGGTCTTCCAGGAGTGCAAACCTACAATGACCACGCTGCTCGAGCAGCTCCTCACGGGCTTCCACGAAACACACGAGGTGGCAGTGCCCCAGGGCGCACCGGCGCCGCCACTCGTCACACCACCGGGGGCCCATGCGCCGCTGAGCTACGAAGACCACTTCATCAATAAGGTCATGGGCACCATGAGCGCCGTCAAGCTCGCGCACGACGCCGGCGACGCCTCGTGGGCTGCCTTTCAGGCCGACCGCCAGCTGCTGGCGGCCAAGCCGCGGGCCAAGCCCGGGGCGGCCAAGGCGGCGCTCGATGCCATCTACGACCCGATGGCGCCAGCCTTCGAACGCGAGACGAACCGCGTCTACCGCGCTGGCGAAGGCAGCCGCATCTACCCCAACCCGGCTGAGCGCGCCGACGTGAAGGAGTACATGAACTGGCGCGTGCAGCGCAACGCCACGCGCCTCACGCGCATGCACCGCGCGGCGCGCCAGATCCAGCGCGGCTACCACGCGTACCGGGCACGAACGCTCGCGCGGCGAATGGCTCGGCACAAGGCAGCGCTGTGCATCCAGCGAATCTACCGAGGCGCCAAGGGCCGCGAGAAGGCCGCGGCGCGTCGCAAGGAGGACTGGGCGGTCCGCCTTGTGCAGCGCGCGTGGCGTGGCAAGGTCGGCCGCGACGCCTTTGCGCTTGCTAGGGCCCAGCGCGCGGCCGCCGTCGCCATCCAGGCCGTCGCCCGCGGCTTCCTCGCACGGACGCGCGTCACCAAGCTCAGAGCCAGACGCTTCCGCGCGGCATGTATGATTCAAGCACTCTTCCGGCGCCTGTATGCGATCAAGATCGCACAGCGCAAGCGACTGGAGCGGCGGTCCGCGATTGCCATCCAGGTAAGTCCTGCGAAACCCCCCGACGCGCGTGAAGTGTGGGCGTAGCGCGTGTACCGAGGGCATCTTGGGCGCAAGCGGCATGCAGCGGAGAGAGACAAGTACTTGTACTCCAAGGCACAGACGCAGAACATCGACTTTGGCAAGCAGATGCTGCTCGAGTACAAGCTGTACGGGACGCGCTTGCAGAGCGAAGTGCAGCTGCTCGTGGACGAGAAGGTCAAGACGGAGGCGAGCGTCGAGGCGCTCCTCAAGGAAATCTCTGAGTTCGAAGAAGGCGTTCATGTGCTCGAGACGGAGATGCACGCGCTGAGTAAGATCGAAACGGAGGCCACGGGCGTCCTCGACGAGCACGCCAAGTGGCAGCTCCGCGAACAAAAGATGCGACTTGACCGTGAGTTCGGCACGATGCTCAAGAAGATTGCGGACCGCCGCGAGAAGCTTGTCGTGCTCGGCACCACCCTGCACCAGCTCGACCAGGCGCGCCACGCAAAGGAAGAGGACCTCCGCGGCCTCGAGCGCAAACTGCTACTGCTCCTCGAAGACCAGCAGCGCCAGCTCCAGGGCATCAAGGCCAAGCAGGCCAAGCGATCGCAGGTGCTTGTAGACATCGCCGGCGGCGTCACGGAGCCCGGACCGCTGGGCACTGACGTCGGCGGGCCCACGGCGGCCGCCGCTGCATCCGCTGTCAGCCCCGAGCAGCGCCAGGAAGCCAACGCGCTCATGGAGTCGACCGAGACCATGATGAAGTTCGGCTTCATGTCCATGTCCATGACGTACTTCAGCAGCATGAACATGATCAAGGCTATGCGTCAGATCGGCGCCCACCATACGTTCCTGGAGAGCGCCGCCGCCATCCACGCCCACGCCGGCGCGCCCACGCCGTTCCAAGCGGACCCGCCGCCCGGCAGCTTCCCGGGCCAGCAGCCACTCCTCGTGAGCGCCTGGAGCGTCAACGACGTCGGGCGCTGGCTCGACACGATGGCGCTCGGGACGTACAAACAGGCCTTCTCCGACGGCTCCGTGGACGGCGCCTTGCTCTACGATCTTAACGACCACGTAGGCCCCCTGAATCGTGTGGTCCTGACGAGTCGCTAGGACCTGCGCTACTCGCTTGGCATCGAGCACGACTTGCACCGCAAGAAGATTCTGCAGGCCGTCGACCGCCTCAAAGTCGCGGAGGGCATCACCAAGGACCGGCTTTACCCCAAGGCAGCTCCAGCACCGACGGACGTTCCAGCAACGCAAGCTTTCGTGCCGGCCTCGGTGCCCAAGCCCACGGGGCCACCCGAGGCCGCGGCGGCCTCCGCGGCGCTGCCCAAGGCCGATCCGGACCTGCCGAAGCTAGCAGTCAAGTTCGAGGAGCTGTGCTCGTTCGCGCGCAACGGGAAGCTCAAGGCGCTCAAGGAGGCACTCGAGCGGTGGCCGGATGTGCCGTTCGACAAGCTTGGGGTCAAGGCGCAGTACACCGAGGGCGTCGGCACCGTGTACGAGGACGCGCTGGAGCGGCTGGCGTTCCACATGAATAAGGGCGACGACCACGGCAATACGCTGCTCATGCTCGCAGCGCAGAACAACCTGCTCAAGGTCGCGCAGTTCCTCGTGAGCAAGGGCGCCAACCCCAACCACCAGAACAAGCAAGGCCAGACCGCAGGCCACTACGCGATGGCATATAACTTCTTCGACTTGGGGGCGTGGCTGCTCGACCCGGACAAGGGCGGTGGCCGCGACGACCTGCCCAACATCAACGGGCTCACGGCATACGACGGCCTCGGGTAGATCGGGCTAAGAATCTATTTATCGGCATTGGCGCGTTGGCGGAAGGTGGGGCAGAAATGGCATCAGTGGGAGGAAACCGCCAGGAGCAAGTTGAAGTTCAGCGCGGTCGACTGGGTGGGAACTGGACAGCGTTGTGTCAACAAAGGTGGCCGGCGAAGAGTAAGGCAGTGTAGAGTAAAATAGTTTTTTGATAGTATTATCTAAGAGATAGAATATGACGGCAGCCGCGCACTTATTCGACATCCTGGACGTTCATGTCGCCCTGGTTGGCATCGGCGTTGTCGGGCTCCTGGTCCGACGTCCACAGAGTGAGGTTGTCGCGAAGGAGCTGCATGATCAAGGTCGAGTCCTTGTACGACTCCTCCGAGAGCGTGTCGAGCTCGGCAATGGCGTCGTCGAAGGCCTGCTTGGCAAGGTTGCAGGCGCGGTCAGGCGAGTTCAGGATCTCGTAGTAAAAGACCGAGAAGTTAAGGGCAAGGCCAAGGCGGATGGGGTGCGTGGGGGGGAGCTCAGCCATGGCAATGGTCGAGGCCTGCTTGTAGCTCTCGAGGGCCTTGTCCGAGCTTTCCTTGCGCTCATCATCGACCTGGAACTCGGCGAGGTAGCGGTGGTAGTCACCCTTCATCTTGTAGTAGAAGACCTTGCCCTCCTCCGACGACGAGTTCGGGATGAGGTTGCTCTCGATGATCTGCAAGATGTCGTTGCAAATGTTGACGAGCTCGGCCTCGATCTTAAGGCGGTAGTTCTTGATGTGCTCAGCACGCTCGACATCGCCCTTGTTCTCAATCGAGCTAATGACACGCCACGAAGCGCGGCGCGAGCCGATCACGTTCTTGTAGGCAACCGAAAGGAGGTTGCGCTCCTCGACACTGAGCTCCACGTTGTGGTTGTTGGCGACAGCCTTCATGTGGTCGACCATCTCATCATAGCGCTCGGCCTGTTCGGCGAGCTTGGCGAGGAAGACGAGCGAATCACGGTCCATGGTAGCGGGGGTAGACGACTTGAGCAAGCGGAGGCTAATTTGCGACTGAGAAGCGATTTTAATTATAGCCAAAAACGGCCCCAAAAAAAGCATAACCCCCGCCCCACCTCTGGTTTTCCACCAATCGAAAACGTCCGTTCTCCGTCCCATACAAATCTCCACATACACTGTGTGAAATTAAATGCCCAAGCTTCTCGAAAATGACTTGAGATTCGCGGTCGTCAGTCGTACTTTACCGACATCGCAGCGCAATTAACCGGAAATGCCGCGTACTTAGCCGAGCCCTATACAGAAATAGAGCTTCAAGGGGCGAACGGTTTTGGAATATTTGGACGCGGCCCTTCAAGTGCCATTTTATAACAGAGTGTTTGTATTTGAGGCCACCAAGCCGCGACACGCCGCCATTTTAATTCGGAGAAGTTACCCGAGGCGGCCGTTGCACCACTTCCGCCGAGGTTCTTTTTCCCGTTTCACGAAACAACTTTGTTGAAGTGGCGGCCCCCGCCGCGCCGTGGGCAGCCGGCAGCATCGGGCGGCACCGAGGAGCAGAGGCCGTGCGCACCCTCGTCCACAGCGTTGTGTAATTGCTGCGGACTGCGCCTCGTAATGGCGTGCGTGGGCATGGGGCGTTACTTCGGATACGATGCCGAAAATAAGCGGGAAAGGAAGAACTGAAGAGCGGGCTGCTTGGGCTTCCGTTGGAGACGGGTCGAGGAACCGAGGGACGACAGGGGGGCCACGGTGACGGGAACGAGATCGGACAGAGATGAGTGGTCGGAGGTTTCTCGTTGAAAACGGGGCTCAGGCGGCGCGAGGCGTTTCGGCTGTTGGCGGTGCTGATGGCAGTTATTCAGGTGGCATGTGCCGCTTTAGGAAAACCTTTAAGAAGGCATAAATCCCAAAGTGCATGGACGGCGCGGTGTAATTTGGAAATTGACCTGCAGCATTTGATTGACGGAACCAGTGGCATGGGGCGATACACGACGGAGCAGACATACACGGACAAGGAAGCCAAGGTTGGCACCGTTCCCTACGACGTCGTCAAGGACAAGAGTGAAACACCGGCGGTGGCACCGGCAGATGCGCCGAAAGAGAAGTTCAAGTTCAACCGCGTCGAGAATGTGTCGGGCAGTACTGCCGGTGCCGGGAGTGGCGAGTTCCACATGTACCGCGCCGCTCGGCGCCGTGAAATGGAGCGTGTTGGCGCCATGGAAGCTGAACACAAGAAGAAGATGGAAGATGAAGCATTCCAAGAAAAGCGCAAGCGCATTCAGGAAGAGCTGGAAGAGAAGACACGCCAAAAGGCAGCGAAGCGCCGCCGCAAGCAAGAGAACGCCAAGATCAAGAAGATGATGGGAGCTACTGAGACCAAGGACGATCTTGACGTCGCGCCTGACGTCATGCCCGGTGGCGTGCCCGAGATTCCCAACGACGGATCGTTCCTTGCCAATCTGCTGGCAAAGCAGAAGGAGGCCGAGGACAAGTCGACGACGCACTAAATGGAGCTTGTTATTTATCCCGATGGCCGTTCTATCACGATGCTATACACAAGCGTACATCTTAAAGTATGACGGCGAAAGCGACGGCCGTCACCACGGCAACGACAGACGCCGTTGTCGCCGCGCTCTTGGTCGGCGTAGTCGTATCGGCGCTTGGGGCCTTGGTCCCCACTGTTGTAGAGGGAGCCGGCGTCGGGGCCGATGTTGGCGGCGCCGTAAAGCTGGCGTATGACTGGCATAGCGACCCGAAAAAAGTCTTCGCCACGACACGCTGCCCGCCGAGGTCGAAGTCGCACGCGGGCAGTCGGATGGTCGGGTACTTTTCGGCCGCAACCTGGCACGCTGACACCGAGCAGAAGGCCATGAGCTGCTCCTGCGTCGGGCGGGCCGACGGCACCGGCAGAAAGTTGTATCCGGAAGCCGAGACGCAGTCGTTGAGAAGACCTATGATGGGGCCGAACCCCCGGGCGACGTCGCCCTGATCACAATCGTACCCCGTGAGGCTTCCCGAGTCAGCGGCGGCGACGGCAGCAACGGCAGCGGCGACAAGCGCTGTGCACTTCATTGTATCGGTGGAAGATCGAATGGCCAGAGCCGTTGCTCACACGCCAGCATCTGGTGCAGCAACATTGCTGATGATACAAACGGACCACCCATCAACTTCCAGTCAAGGCAGCGACCGGACGACCCGAACGTCGCAACCGTGCCACTGCCCCCTTCCCCCGCACTCGCCCGTACATCGACATTGCGGACAGGGCGGCGGAACCGAGGCTTCGAGACACCCCACTTGGGTAGCACCCCTCGACCTTGGCCAAGCTGCCTCCTGTCAGAGCCTCAGGAGGCGATTCTGGCGCCGGGCACCGTGGCACCAAGGCACGTGCATCTGATCAGCATTCGTCTCTGGCGGCAACGCAAACAACGACACGCAACGCCGCATGCATTCACGCAAAGGACGAGCTGCTTCCGACGGGCGATCGCTCGAACGTCCCGCTCGAGTTGTTCCGGGGAAAGTAGGGGCGGGTGTTGGGCGCCGTCGTCTACGGGGAGGCCTCAGACCCTGGCGCCGAGGAGGACGCGCGCGGCAGGCGTACGCTGTATTGGTACGGCGCGTCGTCGCCGCCGGGGCCGCGCAGCAGCCTGTGCGCCTCGTCGTCTTTGTGCGTAGTCGAGGTCGCAGTGGTGTGGCGGTGCGTGAAGTACAGCAGCAGGGCACAGGGCACGAACTCGGATGCGATGTAGACGCCGAGTTCAAACACGTATGGGTCCAGCGCCGACGGCGTCCGATACTGGTCGTGCCACGAAGGAATCCGCGCCGTCGCCATGCAGAGAAGGTAGATGCCAAGACCTGCAAAGAGCGCACAGCACATGCCGCAGATGAGCATGATCTAGACGTGCGGGGATAAAAACTAGGATGAGGAACGCAAAGGGCTGTACCCGACGAACGACGATCTGACGCGGGGTGAGGCCGCGGTAGGACGAGTGCGCCGAGACGTCCATGTCGAAGAAAAAGTCGTCTTCGACGTGGGTCGCCTTGAAGAAGAGGATGAGGCGCGCGCTGTAGTAGAGGATAGCGAGGAAGCCGAGGATGTAGAAGCAACCAAGGCCTCCCTCGGTCCATTTCCAGAATGCACCCGTCGAGTGGCACGCAAACATGAGCACGACAAAACCCACGTACAGGAGCACGTTGACAGCGACGTAGACGCCTTTGTGGAATGGGAAGCTCAGGCCATAGCAGGCTGTGCAAAGCTGGGCATAAAACAAGATGAGCAGTGAGTACGTGGAGACAAACAGCAGGCACGGCAACAACGAGAATATCGACGACTACAAGCCACGGTGAATGCTCGATGAAGGCCGTGCCGATGCCTTACCACCCAAGCGATGTCTTCGTTCGTGCTGTTTTTGCGTGGGAGAAACGCGAGATCCGAGCCCTCAGGCGAGAGCGAGAGCGCAATGAGGTCCACACAGAGGCTCACGAGGCGCGCAATAGCAGACACGAGCAGCAACACGAAAAAGCGTTTGCGGGTCTCGGCGCCCGCGGAAATTTCGCCCATCTCAAGCTCACTGGCAACAGCGCGGCGGGATTCACCCCGCAGAGCGAGGAATGCGCAGATGCTGAGCCCGAGGAAGAGCCCGATGCCGGGGAGAAATACCCACGAGAGGACGTCGACCATGGCCTCGAAAATGAGCGTCTCCGGGGAGACTCCGGGAATTGTATTTTATTTCCAGCGCCATCTATGCACCGAGTATACTGAAACCAAGTGATGCGGTGTGGATATAGATCTCGCAGCTTCAAAGGGCGTTTCACACCCACGAGAGGCCAGGCCAGCACCCCAATGCCGAGGCCGAACGAGCTCCTGGGGGACGCCTGGGAAGCGACCATGGAGGCGAATGTTCAGCGTTAAATGCGAGTGAGGGAAGGCAGACGCATTTTAGCGGCATGCATTCGCTCGATTCAAGAGCCTGAGGCCTTCAAATGCGAAATACATCGCGGTACTCTCATACCTCCTTGGACTCCAATAAACGTAAGTTCACGGATCACACCTGTTGTGGAGTATCATGCTTGAGCTTGATGAACTCCCTCGAATGTGCGCGCAGGTCATACGTGAGTTCCTTTACATGCCACCATGGGAGGTCCAGTAGTGAACTCGTGGAATTACAATGGCTCGTGGTCGTGATGTGACCATGACATGGACTTGACGACGGTCGCGCATTGACGCGTCACCCTTGGTGCCGATTGCGTCGATTGCGTTAGGGCTTCGATGTTGACGAAACCTCTGCATCGCTGGCCACACACCCAGGTCCAGCTCACGCAACGCCCTTATATGCCAATCAGCCTTGGCCTGTCTCCCCGTTAGTGATGGCCTTGTCGACTGTCGGCACAGTTCGCCCCGGGGGCGACCCTGCAATAAATTTTGCGGTTGCAATCGCTGCTTCCGAGCGATCGTCCTGCAGTCACCGAGTCTACGAGTTGCTTTCAAGTTCCCAAGGACGCTGAAGTCGCGCCGCGACACCTACATGCACAGCGCTGTTCCCCACACCCGGGAGAAGCTTCGACGACCGCTCACCACCGGCGTGGTGCTGCCTGGAGTGGGCGAACCCACCGCAAGCGTCCCACAGGGCTGCACCATGACGATGTGGAGGCTAGCGAGTCAGATTCCTGGTGGTAAATGGCGACCGTCCCCACCGGATTTCGACGTTGCATAAAACGGACGCACTCGGCGACGGCCGCAGCGTCTGGTGGCCATCCAAATGGCGATAGAGACCGCGCGGCTGCAGGGGCCGAGCGAAGATTCCGTCGTCTTCTCCTTTGTTGCACCTTCCCCGTGAGACATGCCGCCACAAGACAATTTGATTGGCGCTAAACGGACACCCACGGGTGCACGGCCTACGTCATCATTGCCTATCTTTGCACCAATCGCGGCCCATTCCGGATAATGTACGTGTGGTGATTGGGCCACGACGAGACTCGGCGGGACGCTGGGGACGTGCGATGTGGAGGCGCGGCCGTCCCATGTTTCCCAGCAGCAAGCTACTCGCCTCGTTGAACGACACGGAGATGGCCATGCCGACGACGCATGCACCCGCTGTGCCTACGTGCCTAGCCTCTCGGAACTTTCGTATGGCATGGGGAGGATGGGTGTCTAGATTCCCCACCACTTCAACGCCCACTCCGGCGTCGCAAATCTTGCGACTGCATTGCACTCGGACCAGGAGGAGGTGCGATCCGTCGTGTCAATGATTCTTTGGCGGTATAGTGCCGTGCATTTGCCCCTTGTCGTTCCGAAATGTACCCTGACATCACAATGGAGTGTTGTCGACACCCGGGCTGTGTCTCGGCCAGGTGGCTCGGGATTCACGGCAGAAGCTGAGCAATCCCCATGCCTTCTGGTGCGTATGCGGGGGCTCTGCTCCCGACTGTCCTATAAACCTGCGGCGTTGGTGCAGGCGTCAATTCCACGTGGGCGATGACGTTCGGGTTGGTAGTGCCCTACCCCCAGCCGCACGTGATTGGCCAAAAAGATGACGTCAAATGGTTGAAGCCTCCGGGGGCGCCCTTCCTGCTTGAATGGAATTTTGTGATTGGTCCGTGCTCCCCTACCCCTGGTCGTCAATTTAGACTTGAAGCGAGTATGCGTATACTTTGTTTGAGAGTGTTTACCAAGCACTTATCCGGATTGTCATCACGGGATATCCAAAGGTCGAAGGCTTATTTTGCAACTTGCCCCAAAGAAGATGGCCGAGCTCCCGACCCTGCGCAAGGCCCGCGCCGACAGCCGCAACATCGCCTTCACGAGCATGGCGCAGTACGTGGAGGAGATGCAGGGCCGCCGCCCCGTCACAAAGATGCTTATCGCTAACAACGGTATCTCGGCGGTCAAGGCCATCCGCTCGATCCGCAAGTGGGCCTACGAGACGTTTGGCAACGAGCGCATGGTTCAGTTTGTGGTGATGGCGACGCCCGAAGATCTGCGTGCCAATGCCGAGTACATTCGCATGGCCGAGCACGTTGTGGAGGTTCCTGGCGGCTCTAACAACAACAACTACGCCAATGTTATGCTTATCGTCGAGCTCGCCGAACGCTTCGAGGTCGATGCCGTCTGGGCCGGGTGGGGCCATGCCAGTGAGAACCCGCTGTTGCCTGATTCGCTTGAGAAGACGGAGCGCAAGATCCTCTTCGTTGGCCCCTCGGGGAAGCCCATGCGTGCGCTTGGTGACAAGATTGGGTCCACCATTATTGCGCAGTCGGCTCGCGTCCCGACGATTGCTTGGAACGGCGATGGAATCACGGTTAACTACAAGGCCCTCAACATGATCCCGGATGAGGTCTACCAAGCTGCGTCCATCCGGGACGTTGACGACTGCGTCGCTCAGTGCGACCGCATCGGGTTCCCCGTCATGATCAAGGCCAGCGAGGGCGGTGGTGGCAAGGGCATCCGCAAGATCACACGCCGCGAGGACGTCGTCGCGGGCTACACTGCCGTGCAGGGCGAGATTCCTGGGTCGCCCATCTTCGTCATGAAGCTTGCGCCGAAGTCGCGCCACCTCGAGGTTCAGCTGCTCGCGGACGAGTACGGCAACGCCATTGCACTCAGCGGCCGCGACTGCTCGGTGCAGCGTCGCCACCAGAAGATCATCGAAGAAGGCCCCGTGCTCGCGCCCACGGAGGCCGTCTGGGACGAGATGATGCTCGCGGCGACCCGCCTCGCAAAGGAGGTCGACTACGTGAACGCCGGCACGGTCGAGTACCTCTTCACTGAGAGCCCAGACGCCGACGGCAACAACTTCTTCTTCCTCGAGCTCAACCCGCGCCTGCAGGTGGAGCACCCTGTCACGGAGATGATCACGGGTGTGAACCTCCCGGCATGCCAGCTGCAAGTGGCTATGGGCATTCCCCTGCACATGATTCCGGACGTGCGCCGGCTATACAACAAGGAGTCGTTCGGGAAGACCAAGATTGACTTTGACACGGAGAAGCAGCTGCCGCCGCACGGCCATGTCATCGCCGCGCGCATCACGGCCGAGGACCCGAACGCCGGCTTCCAGCCGACCTCGGGCGCCATCGAGGAGCTCAACTTCCGCTCGACGCCCGACGTGTGGGGCTACTTCTCCGTCGACTCGTCCGGCCGCGTGCACGAGTACGCCGACTCGCAGATCGGCCATCTCTTCTCCTGGTCGACCTCCCGTGAGCGCGCCCGCAAGAACCTTGTGCTCGCGCTCAAAGAGCTCTCGATCCGAGGCGAAATAAACACGACGGTCGAGTACCTCGTCAACATGATCGAGACAGACGACTTCCGGAACAACCGCATCTCGACGTCGTGGCTCGACGAGCGCATTGCCCGCCACAAGGAAGTGGTCGCCACGGGTCGGCCCGACACGCTTATGGTGGTGCTTGTCGGCGCCATGTGCCTCGCGTACCAGGCCTCCGCGGCCCGCGCTGAAGCTTACGTCGCGCAGCTTGAGCGTGGCCAGATTCCGGCGCCAGACCTCCTCACGCAGGAAGACGCGCTGGAGCTCATCTACGAGGGCGTCAAGTACCAGATCAAGGCGGCGCGCTCGGGTGCGATCACGTTCACGCTCTACTGCAATGACTCGTACGTGCAAGCCAACATCCGCACGCTGAGCGACGGCGGATTCCTCGTGTTGCTCAACGGCAAGAGCCACGTGGCGTACGCGACCAAGGAGGCCCAGGGGCTGCGCCTCATCGTCGACGGCAACACGTGCGTCTTTACCAACGAATACGATCCCACGCGCCTCGTGACCAACGCCGCCGGCAAGCTCGCGCGGTACCTGACCAAGGACGGTGCTAAGCTGCGCCGCGGTACGCCGTACGCCGAAGTCGAGGTCATGAAGATGTACATGCCGCTGCTGACGCCCGAGGACGGCGTCGTACGCCACGTCAAGCCCGAAGGCTCGGTGCTCGCGCCGGGCGACCTCATCGCCACCATGGAGCTCGACGACCCGTCGTGCGTCAAACTCTCCGATATCTTCCGCGGCAAGCTGCCCGCATTCTCCAACGAGCCCGAGGCTGCGAGCGCCAAGTCGTGCTTCGTGCTCAAGAAAGCCATGGAGGTCGTTGGCACGCTGCTCGAGGGCTACGTCGTGCCGGCGGACCTTGTCGCCACGGCGCTCACCGATCTCTTCCAGGCCCTTGAGGACCCGCTTTTGCCCGTGGAGGAGCTCGGTGAGGTGCTCTCGTCGCTCGCCGGCCGCATTCCTGGCGCTGTGTACGACGACATCTTTGCGCTCAAGACCGCCTTCCGCGCTTCGAACAAGCAGACGCCGTTTGATATGGCAGCCGTCGTCGCGGTGCTCGACGGCTTCAAGGCCAAGATCGCTTCAGTCGCGGACGCCAACGCCTTCGAAGCCAAGGTGGCGCCGCTCCGCGACGTGATCACCAAGTACGGCGCGGGCCTTAAGTCCCGCCGCGAACACGCAATCCACGAGCTCATCGCCAAGTATTTCACGGTGGAGCAGCCATACGCGCAGGCCGGCAACGTTGAGGACATCGTCATGGCGCTGCGCAAGGCGCACATGGACAACCTCCCGAGCGTCTTTGGCATCGCTCGCGCGCACCGCGCCGTCGACCGCCGCTCCAAGTGCTTGCTCGACATCCTGCAGCACATCCACCAGGGCGTCAAGGACTCGAATGCGTCGTATGTTCCCATGCTCGAGGCCATCGCTAACTTCCGCGGCCGCGACTACTCGCTTGTGGCGCTTGAAGCGCGCCGAATCCTTATCGACCGCAAGATGCCGTCGTACTCGGACCGACTCCTCGAGATGGAGGCACTGCTCTCGACCATTGTGGCCACCCCCGGCCCCGACCACGAAGCGCCGGCCTTCCAGCAGCTGCTCGACCAGCCGATGCCGATCTTCGACCTTCTCATCTCGCTTCTGCGCCACGCCGAGCCGAAGGTGCGCGCGTGCGCCCTGAACCTGTACGTCCGGCGCATCTACCGCTCGTACGACATGACCAAGATGGAGCTCCACGACACGGCAGCCTTTTTCGCCACCAAGTTCGAGTTCAAGTCGCCGGCAGACCAGGCACTCGCGATGAAAGGTTCGATGGCCAAGGCCGACTCGTACAACGACCTCGCGAGCCTGCTCAAGAAGGGCAGCTCCAGCTCCAACCTCGTGTCGCTCACGCGCTCCGACTCGACCGGCTCCGACTCGGACTCGAGTTTGACCAAGTCTATCGGCCGCTCCATCCCGTCCACGGTCAACCGCCACGGTCTTATCGCGGCTTTCGAGTCGCTCGCCGCCTTCGAGGCCCACGTACCCGCGCTGCTGGCCATGGTGCCGGCGCGCAACGCTCTCGCAGGCGTCAAGTCCGGCGACTTCGTGCACGTGCTGCACGTGATCTTGCAGACGCAAGAAGACTCGGAGGAGCAGACGCTGGCGGCGCTGCAGGCCGCCGTGCGCGCCATCAAGGACCAGCTCGCTGACCGTCTTGTGCGCCGCATCACGTTCGCGGTCAAGCCTCGCGTGAACGCGGTGCTCGATGCCACATCCACGTACCACCTGTACCCTGGTATTTACACGTTCCGGCAGAACATGGGCTACGAGGAAGACGCGATTGTCCGCCACATGGAGGCGCCGCTTGCGTACATGCTTGAACTGCCCCGCCTCGGCAACTACAACGTGGTGACGGTCGACTCCAAGGACAAGAACGTGCACCTATACCTCTCGACGCCCAAGTCGAGCGCACTCGCGGCGGCCAAGGCGGCCAAGAAAGACGTCTTCCAGCGCTTCTTCGTGCGCGCCGTGGTGCGGCAGCTGGAGCGGCTCGACGAGTCGGTGTCGTCGACATTCGACGCGCACCCGGGACCCGAGCGCACGCTCGTCGACGCGCTCAACGCGCTGGAGCTGGCCATGGGCGCCAACGTGGCCGACCCTGCGCTGCCCATCAAGAACAACCACGTCTTCATGAACGTCGCGCCCGAGGCTATCGTTGACCCGCAGTACCTCGAGGCCGTCATCCGCATCCTCGCTTCCCGCTATGCCGATCGCCTGGCGCAGCTCAAGGTGTCGCAGGTCGAGCTCAAGATCGGTGCCAAGTTCAACGACAACGCGTACTCGATTCCCGTGCGCCTCGTGGCCTCCAACCCAACGGGCTACGTCCTGCGCGTCGAGGCTTACGTCGAGGCCCAGGAGATGCAGAACGGCACCGAGGTCAACATCTTCTCAAGCATCGGCGACGACGTCGTCGGCGAACTCGACGGGTTGCCGGTGTCCACGCCGTACCCAGTTACGTACGCGTTCGACGCCAAGCGCGAGGCCGCCAAGCGCTCGAGCGACACCATCTACGCCTACGACTTTCTCGAGCTCATCGACCACGCACTCGCGCGCGCGTGGCGCAAGTTCGCTTCGGACCGCGCCAAGGGCGGCGTCGCCACCAAGCTGCCGAGCCGCTTCGTTGACGTGCAGGAGTTTGTGCTCGCGGCCAACGACACGGCCGTGGAGCTTGTGACGCGCCCGCGCGGTCTCAACGACGTGGGCATGGTGGCCTGGCGCCTGACGCTGTACACGCCCGAGGTGCCGACGGGCCGCCAGCTCGTGCTGATTGCCAACGACATCACTTTCAACGCCGGCTCGTTCGGCACGCGCGAAGACAAACTCTTCGACCTTGCCTCGAAGCACGCCCGCGCGCACGGCCTCCCGCGTCTCTACTTCGCGGCCAACTCTGGCGCGCGTATCGGCATGGCTGAGTCCGTTAAGGCCAAGTACAACGTGTGCTGGAAGGACGCCTCGGACCCGGCCAAGGGCTTCGAGTACCTGTACCTGAGTCCGGCCGACTACGAGTACTTTGCGAGCGTCGGCGCTGTCGCCGCCTCGGAGCTTGTGCTGCCGTCGGGCGAGGTGCGCTACGTGCTCACCGACATCATCGGCGAGGAGCCCGACTTGGGCGTTGAGAACCTCAAGGGCTCCGGCTGCATCGCCGGCGAGTCGTCCCGCGCGTACAACGACGTGTTCACGCTCACGTACGTGTGCGGGCGCAGCGTCGGCATCGGCGCGTACCTCGTGCGCTTGGGCCAGCGCACGGTGCAGAACGCCACGAGCGCGCCCATCATTCTCACCGGCTTCCAAGCGCTCAACAAGCTCATGGGCAAGGATGTGTACACGTCCAACGACCAGCTGGGCGGCGTCAAGATCATGCACAACAATGGTGTGACGCACCTCACCTCCGCCAACCACATCCACGGCATCGCTTCGATCCTTACCTGGCTCAGCTTCGTGCCGGCCGTGCGCGGCGGCCCGCTTCCGGTGCGCGACGTTGCCGGCGTTGACGCCATCGAGCGGCCGAACGCGTACACGCCGACGCGTGTCGCGTACGACCCGCGGGAGCTGCTCACAGGCAAGGCCGTCGACGGCGCTTGGCTCTCGGGCTTCCTCGATAAGGACTCGTTCGTGGAGACGCTCGCGGCATGGGCCAAGACGGTGGTTGTGGGCCGCGGCCGCCTCGGCGGCATCCCCGTCGGCGTCGTCGTCACGGAAGTTCGCACGGTGGAGAAGCTCACGCCCGCCGACCCGGCATCGCCCGCGACGCAGGAGGCCGTTGTGCAGCAGGCTGGCCAGGTGTGGTTCCCCGACTCGGCGCACAAGACTGCGACCGCCATCCGCGACTTCCACGGCGAAGACCTGCCCCTGTTCATCCTCGCCAACTGGCGCGGCTTCTCGGGCGGCCAGCGCGATATGTTCGACGAGGTGCTCAAGTTCGGCGCCGAGATCGTCGACGGACTCGTGGGCTACCGCCAACCCGTGTTCGTGTACATCCCGCCCTTCGCCGAGCTGCGCGGTGGCGCGTGGGTCGTTGTGGACCCGACCATCAACGCCGATGTCATGGAGATGTACGCCGACCCGCAGGGCCGCGGCGGTGTATTGGAACCTGCCGGTCTCATCGAGATCAAGTACCGCAAGCCGGCGCTCTTGACCACTGCCCACCGCGTCGATGCCACGCTCGTGCGCCTCGACGCCGCCCTGGCCGCCGCCACCGACGACAGCACGCGTGCCGACCTCCTCCGCGACATTCGCGCGCGCGAGGCCAAGCTGCTGCCGATCTTGACGCAGATCGCCACGCACTTCGGCGACCTTCATGACACGCCCGGTCGCATGAAGGCTAAGGCCGTCATCCGCGACGTCGTTGCCTGGGACCGCGCGCGCGTCTACTTCTACTGGCGCCTCAAGCGCCGCCTCGCCGAGTTCCGCGTGCGCCGCGCCATCCACGCCGCGTCCAGCGCCGAGATGACCGCGGGCTTTGGCGCCACTGAGGCCACGCTCGCGGGCTGGTTCACCGCTCAGAACGCCGCTGGCGACTGGGCCGATGACAAGGCCGTCGACGCGTGGCTCGCGCGCGACGCCGACTGGGTGGCCAAGAAGATCGAGGCTCTGCACCAGGAGCGCATTGCACGCGAGGTCACACGTCTCGGCCTTCAAGACCCGAACGCCGCCGTCGTCGGCATCCTGCACCTCATCAGCGAGCTGCCGGCCGCCGACCGCGAAGAAGTCATCACTGCTCTGCGCCGCGGCTCCATCTTCGCCCGCACCCAAAACTAGTTTGTGTTTCGTCCTGCATAGTAACTGTATCCGCCTAAACTTTGCATCTTGTGTACTCTGCCGCTTTCAAGAGAACGCATACATAGTTACCGATGCGGTTAGAGGTGCTTGCCGTCGTATTTCCACGACGGTGGGCCTGGCGCGGCCGTCTCGACGCTCTCCAGAAGCTCCTTGAGGAAGCTCTCCGAGTTGTGGATCATGGGCCCGCCCAGCAGCACTCGCTGTCCCTGCGGTGCCAGCTTCGCGTTGAGCTCCGCGACCTTGAGGCTCTCTTCAAACGTGACGCCGCCCGTAACGTACACGACCACGTCCTTGAGCTTCTTCGGCAGCGGCGTGGCCGGCTGGAACGCGCCAAAGTCTGCGTCGGGCAGCGCGCCTTTGAAAAGCAGGTCCAGTGTCTTGATGAGCGGCGGCACGTGCTGCGTGAGGACGCATTGCACGCCTTGGAGGCCCTGCGTCACTTGCGCCATGGCCTTGATGAACTTCTTGAGACCCTTGTCGCCGAAGAGGTCGCCGGCACGGGCAGCCGCACCGCCGTATTGGAGCATCGCGGTCACGGCCTCGCCAGAGGGCACGCCGGCCTCGAGCAGCAGTTCCTTGACGCTCTTGATCGCAGCCGGGCTCTCGTAGCGCAACGCGTAGAGCAGTGCTAGGCGGAGCTTGTTGGCGGGCGCAATGGCCGCTTTGCGCAAGCGCAGCGCGAGTTCCCGCAGGTGGCCGGCGGCGTCGTCGTTGCACGCCATGTCCTGCTCGAGCGTGCTCACGTCCATGAGGCCCTGCACCTCAATGAGTCGGTTGAGCTCGCCCATGAGCGTCACGTGCTTGGAGACGGTCACGGACTGGGCGCGGAACTCGGCGTATTTGTCCACGAAGCGCTGCATGTCCTCGATCGATTCGATGTTCTCGTTCTGCTTGGAGCTGTGCTTGTAGGTGTCTACAAGGCCCTTGACAGCCATGCAGATCTCGCCAAAGTTGGCGTGCATGTGCTGGGCAAAGAACGCGTCGGACGTCACGCTCAAAACCACTTGCTTCATGTCGTCGCGAACGCCTGGCACGCGCTCAAGGTCGACGCGGTTCTCGAAGAGCCCCATGAGCTCGTGGACCATGGCCTGGTACGTCCATTGGGACAGAAGCGGTGTGACGGGGTCGTCCTTGCGATCGAGGATCAGGAGGACCGGCGGCACGGACGGCTGGCGAAAGTCGAAAAGCCCGTCCTCGTGCTGCATGCGAGTCGCCACGTCGCGCGCGAGCTTCTCCGCGATCTCTGACTTCTTCACGAAGCGAATGAGCGGTTTCTTCTTCATCGAGAGAAGCACGGCGAGAAGACCGTCGACGCTTCGCTGGTACACAGCGGCGGTTTTGGGCGACATGTTGGCGAGGTTAATGCTCTTGGAGCTAAGGCCCACAGCACCGGAAAGATTGAAGTGGAAGAGATTGTCGTTGATCGCAAGGTAGTCCGCGTAGTACTCGTGCACCTGTTGCACCACTTCGTGCTCGTCAGCCTCAGCAAGGCGATCCAGAAGATCGCTCGACGTGATGTTCGTAAAGAAGATGTGGTATTCACCGTACTGGGGCGTCTTGAGCTCGGTCTTGAGCAGCTCCAAGTTCCGAACCGTGGGCCGGATCAGCACGGCCGCCTTGAGATGTGCCATTTTCTCGTGGCCCTTGGCACCGAGCTGCTCCACGAGAAAAACCTGCTTCTCAAGGATCTGCGATTGTGATAGCACCATCGAGATGATCTTCGTCGTCTCCGCATCCAGCAGCAGCGCTTTCATGCCGTCTAGCTGCCCGTCCATGATGATCTTCTCCACGTAGCTGCGTACGGCGCCGATCGCATCCATCGTCGTCGCCGCCATCACAACCCAACGGCCAAAATATTTTTCAAAATATTTTTTTCCATTTTTGCTCGTCCGGATACAACCGGAGGCGGCGGATCTCAAGAAATCTCAAAAAAGCCGACGACGACGTGCCACGTCATCGCCGCCGCTGCCACCGCCGCAGGCGCAGCTGCCACCACCGCAGGTGCCGTCGCAGCCCTCGAACATGCGCAAGAACCATCGACAAGGGCGGTCGGTGCTAACTTCCCGAGAGTGTGGCGTCCTCATGACACTCAAGGGCGTCCTCAGCCACTGCAGGACGCCTAGTGTAGTGGGCATGCTACGGTTGCTGGGCCTCGGTTCTCGCCCAAAGAAATGCAGTGCTCACCTTTACGAGGCCTTCGACGCCGGCCTCGCGGGTGGGACCGCTGACCACCACGCGGCCTTGACCGCACGCAACTAAATATAGACGCTATTTCCACCCTTGACGTACGCCGGCGAAGCATGGAGATGTCCCGCGCTTCGGTCGTTGCGGTGCGCCACGCCGCCCCCTTGATTGTACTCGTGACCAGTGTCGTGCGCAGCTGAGCAATAGTTTGTAGTCGGCGCCGCGGCCAGCTCTCAAGCCACGGCCCCAGTCGGGGTCGGCCGTGCGCCGCCAGACGCCCCAGCAACTCCGCCAACTTGCAGCAAAAGCAAGGTCGCCATCGTCGCTCGGGAGTCTGCCTGGGCCCTCGAAACGGCCCCCGACAGCCCCCGAAGGCCGGTTGCTCGCAGGATACGCGAAGATCAAGAAACTCGGCACCGGCGGCTTCGGCACCGTCTGGGAGGTGGCCGAGGCGGCCACCGACGCCCGCTACGCCCTCAAGCAGATCCCCAAAGGTGTCTCTAGTCAGCGACCGTCGAACTACACCGTCGGCGTAGACGATGCACTCACCAGTAGCGCCGTCGTCTCCGCTATCGTCGAGGCGCGCGTAGGGAAGAAGCTCTTCCCACAGACAGTAGTCGTCGGCGACCACCTCGGTTCTCTTGTGGCGCCGTCGGCGGCCTCCGAGGCGGCAACGGCGCCCGAGGCCACGCGGTACATCGCCCAGCTCTACCGCGTCGTCGAGACGAAACACGACATCTGGCTGCTCTTCGAGCAGGGCGGCGACACGCTGCACAACGCGCTGTTCGAGATCAAGGGCGACTTTCACCAAGGCTCTCGGACTTACAAGATCGTGCACCGCCCGCTGTATCTCGCCATGCGCGAAAACGTGTGCATCCTCAAGGTCCGTCGCCCCGGAGGCGAGGCTGCAACGCGGCGTAGGCGCTGCTGCGGCAGCTCATCGGGTCCGTCCAGACCCTCGGCGAGCACCATCTCGTCCACGCTGACATCAAGCCCGACAACATCCTTGTGTCGCACGACATCTTGAATGGGAAGATGCAGGTGCGAACGAAGCTCATCGACTTTGGCTCGGCCTTCAGCTCCCGGTCGCCGCGCCTGTCGTCGGCGACGACGCCCGAGTACTACAGGAGGCACCCGAGGAGGGCTCAAACGCCGACGTAGGTACGTGCCGCCCGACATTCTCGAGCTGCTCCGCATCAAGCAGAATGCCAACCACGTCAAGGTGTACTTTGAGGAGCACTGCGCGCCGCACGCGTTCGATATGTGGTCCGTGGGCTGCGTCTTCCTCGAGATCGCTTGTGGTGTACCCATCTGGTTTTCGTTCAAGTCTCGCGTCGAGGGAACTGCGCAGTGGGTCACAGGGCTCATGAGTGCGCAGGGGCGCAGACCCGATAAGATCGCCCAGCGCCAGTTGTACGTGGCCGAAAACGTCGAAAAATGCATCCGTGCCTTCCCCGGCATGAACATTGACAGCAAGCGTTGGACCCACGGCGTCGCGCTGCTGCAGCGCATGCTCGATGTGAGCCCAACCCAGCGCATTTCGCCCTTGGAAGCCCTCGCCCATCCCTTTTTGTATCAAGCTTAGCGACGCCTCTGTCGTAATGAAAGTGAGCACGTCTACCACGTCGCGTGAGCGTCATACATATGCATACCCAGCAAGTTCAAATGGTTGCCTTTTCACACATCGCGTTCGCAGATACATATCGACACCCGGCCTTCCCCGATGAGCCATGTCATCGCAAGTATGGCAAAATCTGTACACAGGGGACGCTTGCATTAGTACTTTTAGCCCGACTTGAAGAGAAGAATCGCGACTTGGCCGAGGTAGAAGTAAATAAAGTGCTTGGTCTCGTGCGTCACGTACGAGCCGAAGTTGCGGCCGACGATGCAGTGCCACGTCGGGTTGTACTTCTTGTCGAACTCCTTCTTGATGAAGGCGGCGATGTCCTTCTCGATGTTGTACTTCTCGAGCGCCTGCGACGCGCAGTCCACGGCGTCTTGCTGCATGTCCTCATGCATGTCCGCGTTCTTGATCACGGCCTTCCGCTCCGACATCCTCTTCCTTGGTAAATCCGCAAATGCGCTTCTAGATTTTCCACCCGCTTTTTGTATACCCTGAAACTCCTCCTCGCCCCAGGATCAAAATCGGACGGCGCCTAATTAGGCTCCGGTGACGAATGGCCGCTCAAGCCGACCGAGTGCTCGAGAGAACGCCGACGGGGCATTCTACACTGGTAGGTCGTGGAAAGTTGGTATGCCACGACGATATGCATGGTAAGTTCGTCGAGCATGACGATCGGGCATGATGGCAAATGGTTCAAGAGCAGCTGCCCCTCGAAAGAAGGCGATATCGCCCAACATGGACAACGGGCGTTAAAAAAGGAGCAGCCGCAGTGGAATGCACCTCTGTGAAGCAGAGCCCTGAGCGCCAAACCGCTGCAAGCCTTTTCATGGCTGTAAGCAGCCGACACTACGATTGTACTCAAGGATCGGGGACTGTTGCGGTGGGGTTACCTACGAGAAATTAGCTGCGTTGCAAGAATCATGGCCAGGCGTGCCAGGTTCAAGCCTGGCAACATCGATCAAGTCCTATCCTGTCTGCCGTCCACACGACAGAACCCGAGTGACTCGCAGTCACAAGAATTCCTCGATATTGCAGCACCGAAACACACAGTTCACTTAAGAGTGCTTAGTTCGAAGCGAGCTTGGCGGTGTGAATATCGCTAAGTACCTTGAGCGTGTGGTCGCGAATGAAGGCTTTCGCATCAGGCGTGTGCAGCGCTGTTGGTTGTGCGGGCTCACCATATTGGTTGAGGAGCTGGAAGCCAAAGGTCGTCTCTTGCAGCAAGAAGTCGCTCATGAATTCGGCGCAGTCCGTCGCCGACTTGCCATAGAACTGCAGCGGGCGGATGAAAAGTGTTCGAATGAACCACGGCATCTCTGTGCCCCAGTTCGTCGAGACAAAGCCTGGCGCCGTGTGAGCAAAGGCGACGCCTGGGTTCTCGTCCGCGAGCGCTTCAAGCATCAGATCATTGTAAAACCCCGTCGCGTTAGCAGCGTTGCTCAACGAGTAGTTCGTCTTCAAGTCGGGATCCTCCTTGAACTTGGCGAACGGCGCGTGGACTCCTGAGGTACTTCATTTAGCCGGTGGCATGCGAACATAAGCCTACCCGCGCTGAAGACAGAAAGGACACGGGGCGAGCGCGGCGAAGCGCGGAGAAGCGGCAGAAATTCCTGCGCAAGGGCAATACGGCTGTAGTAGTGGAGAGCCATCTTTTGGTCGAGCCCTTCGCGGGTCTCGGTGCGCCCCTGGATCGTTGAGATGCCCTGGGTGCACACAAGTCGATCAATCCGCGAGAATTGACCTGCAAGCCCGTGGATGTCGCCGAGATGCTGCGCGTCGAGGTGGAGGAAGGAGTGCTCGCCTTCGTAGTGCGTCTCGTGCAGCGCGTTGACGACGTCGTTGCCACGCAAAGTGTTGCGGCCCGCAATGACCACATTGAATTGCGCTCGCGCCAGACGCATGGCGATGGCCTCGCCGATGCCAGACGTGCCACCGACGACGAGAGCCGTGCACCCGCGAAAGTTGGCACCGGCGTTGCGGGCGATGACAGTTTGGAGGCGCATTGCTCGGAAGTGGCAAACAAAGTCCTCGATTCTAAGCGCACCCAACTCGACAAAAAACCGCAATCGAGAACCGGCAGAACCACAAGGGGCGCCGTTCATTTCAACAAACGCAGACCCGTCGCGACCTGCGGGCATCGCGCGAGTGCACGCATTGAAGCAATCCGATGGCATTGACGGGGATCGCTGGCTTTCGAACGTCGGGCGATAGCTAAGGGAAAAGTTTAACAGAACAATGATTTTCAAAGTCAACACTTGCCAAGTCATCGAGTCGCCACCACAGAGCTAGTTGGTCACGTCCAGCGGCCGGCCAGCATGGATCTACACTCTATGGGGCTCGAAAAAGCTCTCATCCTCGCAGTGCCGCTGCGCTAATCAGATGCGCCACCTACGGGTAAGGACAAGCGAAGAGGGCGCCGCCCACTTACCGATATGTGGCA
This sequence comes from Achlya hypogyna, assembly GCA_002081595.1. Classification (NCBI taxonomy): domain Eukaryota; phylum Oomycota; class Saprolegniomycetes; order Saprolegniales; family Achlyaceae; genus Achlya; species Achlya hypogyna. Next base: position 23,038 of record JNBR01001386.1, on the reverse strand, counting down.
GAACCGCGGAAGCCCAAGAAGAAGTGGCTTGAGAGCATGGACAACAGCATTCGAGGTCGAGGTCCCATTCGACGACCAAATTCGTTAGCTACATGTCTCGTCACCAGCACGAGCTGCTGTCGAAAGGTAGGCCTCGGTAGCTGCGCGACATATAAAATCGACGGGTTGACCGTCGGTGGATGGCATCCAACGGAAGCGTGGTTAGGTCGAACGTAAGCTATAATCCATACATAGTTATCCTGTTGCAGGGAGGCACTCGGAGTGCGACTACGAGATAACCTCGAGCCAAACGAGACCACAAGTCGACCAGTGCGCATTCTTCGAGAAGCGGGCGGTCGCATGAAAACTGAATTTGATGCACTTGCCGTGATCACGCCGCAATTCAACTGAGCAATCAAAATGTCATGTCTGACCAGCCTGTCATTTTACCTTTTGATGAAAAGATCGCATCAGATCTTCGTCGTCTCGACTCTCGTACTTGGCCTGTCGCTCGTGCTTACCTCCTTCCAGTCCTCCATGAAGCTCGACGTCGTCAAAGCTCGCAATGCCGGTGCTGCTTTCCCCGGCCTCAAGGCCCTCGTCGTTGGCGGTACCTCCGGCATCGGCGAGGCTATCGCGTTGCGCCTGGCGCGCGCGCAGTTCGATGTGGTGATCGTTGGACGCAATGCGGCGCGGGGCGAGGCGGTTGTGGCGGCCATGCAAGCATCGCACCCGAGCGGGAAATACTCGTTCTTACCACTGGACGCGCAGTACGTCAAGAACGTCAAGGGGTTGGCGGCGCAGTTCCCGCAGCTCGACCGACTGGTGCTGACGCAGGGCATCTTGACCCTCCAAGGGCGAACAGAAACATCGGAAGGTCTGGACCAGAAGTTGTCGCTGCACTACTACAGTCGAATGGCTTTTATCGCCGAGCTTCTCCCTGCGCTTCGCACCTCACCTCATAGTCCTCGTGTGCTCAGTGTCCTCAGTGGTGGTACCCACTCACCGTACACTGAATTCCAGAACGACCCAGAGCTTAAGGACAACTACTCGCTCAAGAACGCAGCCGATGCGGCGGGCTTCTACAACGACCTGATGCTCGACGCTTTCGCCGAGGACGAAGCCAACAAGAACATCGCTTTTGGACACGCGGCTCCGGGCTTTGTCTCCACCAGCTCGTTTACAGACTTACCATGGGCCTTAAGTGTGGTGCTCCGCCCGCTCAAGCTGTTTGCGAAGCCGGCCGCCGATTGCGCCGAGTTTCTGGGTAACTTTCTTTTGCAGCCGGCGCCAACCTCGGGCTTCCACGCGATTTCACAGCACGGCGACGTTTCCAAGACGACGGATCTGCACACACCGGAAGCGAAAGCCTTCATAAAGGTGCACACGTTGACACTTCTGAAGCAGATCCAAAGCGAGCCATAGGCCATTCTAATGCAATTATCAACGTTCCCAGCGGGTATTCCAAGCTGAAGTCTTTCCGGTAGAGGAGACATCGCATCATTGTGTCGAGCGCCACTGCGCTCACCGAAGCAGAGTTTTTCTCATTTCACTGATCGCATGTACACGGGCGGCAGCCGTCCCGGGACTGACGCTTTCGTTTCCCAAGGGAAATACCCAATCCGACAATTAAGTCGGCTAAAACGACAATGAACTGCAGGTGCGCTCAGTCGCTTTAAGTTAAATGCAATTTGGCGATTGTCAGTTTTACGATGCGTCAAACTCAGTGCTGGAAAGGTGAGGTGAATCCGTCAAACAATTTTAGCCAATCAGATCAATGCACTTCGAAATCGGCCTCTCGATGCATGATCATTCGCTGAGGCCTTGGCCGTCATCCTGGAAAAATGTTGATTTTCGTCCAATCGGCAGACTAATCATCTCCGCAGGTTTTGCCCTCGAACGTCATTTTACCTTTTGATGAAAAGATCGCATCAGATCTTCGTCGTCTCGACTCTCGTACTTGGCCTGTCGCTCGTGCTCACCTCCTTCCAGTCCTCCATGAAGCTCGACGTCGTCAAAGCTCGCAACGTCGGTGCTGCTTTCCCCGGCCTCAAGGCCCTCGTCGTTGGCGGTACGTCCGGCATCGGCGAGGCTATCGCGTTGCGCCTGGCGCGCGCGCAGTTCGATGTGGTGATCGTTGGACGCAATGCGGCGCGGGGCGAGGCGGTTGTGGCGGCCATGCAAGCATCGCACCCGAGCGGGACATACTCGTTCTTACCACTGGACGCGCAGTACGTCAAGAACGTCAAGGGGCTGGCGGCGCAGTTCCCGCAGCTCGACCGACTGGTGCTGACACAGGGAATTGCAACGATCCAAGGGCGCACAGAAACATCGGAAGGTCTGGACCAGAAGTTGTCGCTGCACTACTACAGCCGCATGGCTTTTATCGCTGAGTTTCTCCCCGTGCTCCGAGCGTCAAGCCGTTCCCCCCGCGTTCTCAGTGTCCTCAGCGGTGGCATTCATGCGCCCTACGCGAAGTTCCAAGAAGACCCAGAGCTTAAGGACAACTACTCGCTCAAGAACGCAGCCGATGCGGCGGGCTTCTACAACGACCTGATGCTCGACGCTTTCGCCGAGGACGAAGCGAACAAAAACATCGCTTTTGGACACTCGGCTCCGGGCTTCGTCGCGACGAATTGGGGCACGGAAATGCCATGGGCACTCCGCACACTGCTCATTCGACCGCTGCAGTGGTTCGGCAAGTCGTCGGCTGATTGCGCCGAGTTCATGAGTGATTTCCTCTTGCAGCCGACACCCGCTTCTGGCTTCCATGCGATCACTCAACATGGCGACGCTGCCAAAACGACGGACCTGCACACGCCAGAAGCCAAGGCCTTCATGAAGGCGCACACTCTCGGACTCCTCTCGAAGATCATGTCGGAGCAGTAACGTGGCAGTAATATACATGGTGCAGTCGATGGAACTTTGGTAGACTCAGTTAGCCATGCTCAAGTCACGCCATCTCGGCCGCTAGGGCATCCAGAGCGTCGCTGGGAGCATGGGCGGCAGCGGTCATCGGCAACGGTGCGATGCACCTTTCTCCGGAGAGTGAAGGTCGGTTCCAAAAAGTTCTGGGACAAAATCTTGGGAGAAACGGGGAAAGGCCAGTTTTTCAGGGTCGTATCCGGATACGAGGGGGTATTGCCCCGGTTCCGTTGTGAAACTTCCCAGAGTCAAAAAAGAAAGTCCCATGAACGACGCGCTCCTGGACGACGTGGAGAAGGCGGAGGCGCACGATCCCGGTGCCGTGTACCAGCCGCTTCTTGGTGACGATGGCACGCTCAAGAACAGATCGCGCTCGGCAGAGGACGCTGAAGCTCTGTGGGCAGAGTTGCATGGCAAGCCAGCGCCAGTGTCGCCAGATGCATCCCCGATAGCTAACCTTTTTAAGTTTGCGGCACCTGCCCGGCCGCTGAGCAACATCCGGCCACCAACGTACGAGCCACCAGGAAGCCCGAGTGTCCGACGCAAGAAGGCGGCGGGCGTTGACCTCCGCCGCCACGTCAACATGCCATCGCTCTCCGCCATGACGGCCGGAGTCTTCACATCGCGGGGGCGGCACGTGCCGGACGCATCCGGCCGTGTCGAAAGCGTTGACGCGTTTCTCACAGGTCTCTACAACTACTACTACCACGGCGGGGTAGCTTGCTACGTTTGCAAGGAGCTCGTCTCGCTCTTCAACACACTGTTCACTGTCACGCTCTCGACCTTCCTCCTCGGGTGCATCGACTGGTCCAAGCTCGCGGGTTGCCACCACGCCGAGCCGCACGGTTGCAAGCAGCCTCTCTCGGCCTTCGTCACCTTCGACTTCACCCGGTCGCTCTTCGCGACCATCGTTCTTTTCTACCTCTTGCTCTTCCTCGGGTACTGGGCGACGCGCGTTGTGGCGTTTGTGGCCGGTGCCCGCGACGCCCTCGACATGAGCACGTTCTACTCGGAGCGGCTGCGCATCGACGCCCGGCAGGTGCAAACCATGAAGTGGGACGAGGTGCTCGCGCAGGTGTTCGCGCTCCTCCCGTCGTCCAAGTCCAACCTCTCGAACTACGTGCTGCAGGTGGACCCTGCAGCGCTGCAGACGCCGCTCGACGTCGCCCGCCGCGTCATGCGCAAGGAAAACTACCTCATCGCGTTCCTGAATACGCCCGCCTTCCAGGTGGCGCTGCCGCTGCCAGCATGGCTACCAACCATGTCGTCGCACGTGCTCTTCTCTCGTAACATGGAATGGAACCTGCACGTGTGCCTGCTGGACCACCTCCTCGACGGCGCGGGGCACCTTGCGCTGCGTGATGCCGCCGTGCTCGAGAAGCGGCTCGTGACCATCGGCATCCTCAATCTCGTGCTCACGCCCTTCCTGCTGCTCTTCCGTGTGATCCAGTTCTTTCTCCTTTCGACGCAAGAGTGGTACGTCAACAAGACGTCGTACTTGAGTGCACGGCGCTGGAGCCCGCGGGCGCTCTGGACGTTCCGCGAGTACAACGAACTGCCGCACGTGTTCGACACGCGCCTCGGACAGGCGTATCCGGCTGCCGAGGCGTACCTCGGGCTCTTCCCCGCAGGCGTCGTTTCCATCCTTGCGTCGGGCGTGAGCTTCTGCGCCGGCTCCATCATGGGCGTTCTCGTTGCGCTCAGCGTCGTGGAAGAGAGCATTCTGCTCGAAGTCGAGCTTGGAAACCGCCAACTGCTGTGGTACTTGACGGTCGCCACGGGTGCCTTTGCATTTGCGCGCTCGTTCCAAACGGCGCCGCGCTTCGTGTCGGGCGAGAGCTGCGAGGAGGCCATGGAGCGACTCGCGGCCGAGACGCATTACTTGCCGCCCGAGTGGAAAGGGTACGTTGAGGTCTCTCTTTTGGTGCACTGAGCCGATGGCGCAGACACTGCCATACGTACGCGACGCGCGATGCGTTGCTGGCGTTGTTCCCGTACAAGGCGGTGCTCTTCCTCGAGGAGTGTGTGTCTGTGTTGCTGACGCCGTACCTACTTTGCTTCGCGCTGCCTCCGTTGGCCGAGGACATCGTCGCCTTTTGCCATGACCACTCGACGACGCTCCCGGGCGTCGGTGCCGTGTGCCGGTGCGTACGAGTCGGGTGACCCCGTACTTGAGAGGCGCTTGTAGGTTTGCTGAGTTCGACTTTGACGCGTACGGGGCTGAGCCCAAGATGGAGAGCTCCTTCTTGAACTTTAAGCGCAACCACCCATCGTGGATGGGCCCCGCTGAGGGCGAGGCACTGGCCGCCGACTTGAGCCGCTTCCGTGGCGAGGAATTGGATAAGTCGCTGCGCCTCGGCGACTCGCTCCTCGAAAGCGCGACGCTGCGCGAGTCGATCTTCCAGAGCACGGCGCCGCTGTCGCTGTCCCACCAGCTCCTTCAGTCGCAAGCGATTCAAATGGCCGTGGGCGGGCCACAGTCGAGCGAGTACTACTGGCTGCAGAAGGTACGCCGCCCGCGTGGTTCGACTGACGCCAAGGGGCGTAGTACCACGAACGCCGCCAACGACACGACGAAGAGGCCAAGGAAGAGATGGACGCGAGCCTCAGCATCTAACGGGATCAATTGTCATATACGTGTGTTGCATCTGCCGTGCCTCGGGTGGTGGGCGAAGGAGCCGCCGGTGGCCGGAGCTCCGGCGACGTTGAAGTTGCTCGAGTAAGATCGCCACACAACGGTGTCCTATCCGGATTATCCGGACGGGAAGATTTCACGCAGTTGCAGAAATTGGCATGGGCAAGGAAGGCACCGGCGCCAAGACGGACAATGACAGCGCGACGTTCCGCGCCCAGCTTCTCTCGGACGAGTATGCTGGTTCCGTGAGCCCGTGCATTGAGGTCTGCAGTAGCTCTGGGCGCAGCGGGCTCACGCGTGTGTAGGAGGTGACCACGGACCAGCTGTATGATAGCGGATTTGCCGAACCGGTCTTCGTTGCCGACGCCGAGGTGCAGCTGCCAGGTCTTGTCGTGCCTGCGATTGAAATCACATTGGAGAACTTTCCAGTGCTTGCAGGTGCGCGCTACGGTTTTCCACCCGAGTTACGTTCTGCTTAGCCAATGCTCAGGTGATCAAGACGCTGGATCAAACTACGCTCACCTACCGCAAAGTTACCCCAAGCGAGGTTTCAAATGCTTGTGCAGCGCCTCCAGAGCCCTGGACCCACAACTTTGAGTTTCCCATCGTTGATACGCCGCTGGAGCAAGAGCTCTTCCCACCCGACGGTATGACCCACGTGCCCATGGCTTCCGCAGTCTTGTGCTCTAGTCGTTTACGACATGGACTGGTTTCCGCGGTTCAAGTCGCACACGACCGCGAGCACAAATCCAAACACGTACGCTGCCGCATGGGGCCCGGGCACTTTTAAAGACTTTGCGCTGGGGGCGGGCGGCAGTTCGTGCTGGCTGCACCACCTCGGCGGGCTGCCGCTGGTCGCGTTCTTGTACCCGCCGTCGCCCGAGGCCCGCGCGCGCTACAAGGCGTGGCTGGCACAAGGTCCTGCCTCAGCACCGTTCCTGACCGAACGCCCTCGCCGCTACGACCTGACCGGGCCGTCAGCGCTGCTCGTGCCGTCTGGCTGGTTCCTCAGTCTATACGTGCCGCCGGGGACTGCGGCGCGCTGCTGCGTCTTCGCCACGGGCGCCTTCCTGCATGGTGTCGGCCTCCTGCGCGCCGCCGAAGTCATTCAGCTTGAGCACGACCTGTCGCTGACGGAGAAGACGGGCGACTGGCACGCGCGGCGGTGGTCTCTCGTGACGGACCGGCGCGAGTTTGGCCAAACGATGGCCACAGACGCCGGCACGCTGTCGTGGAGCCTCGCGCTGCAGCACTGGATCTGGCCAGCGCTGCAGGGCTACGTTGACCAGCTCGCTGCCCAGCAGTACGTCTCGCCGCCCGAGGTGGTCCAGCTCGGTCGGTCGATGCTGCTGCTGCAAGTCATGGGATACTACGACCCGACGGTGCCACCGGCCGCCGCCCAATACTGCGCGTGGGCGCGCGGCTGGTCGGAGGCGGCCATCGCGTTGCTACACGGCAACCTGCAGCGCCTCCTCGAAATCGGCGGCCATGTCGCCCCCGACGAAGAGCCCAAGACGCCGCGCAAGGCACGCGGCTATGCATGCAAGTGCCGGCAGAAGACGTGCGCTGTGTGTCGCGGCTGCATAGCACGCCACTGCACGTGCCCGAAGCCGACGCTTCTGACGACGCACCAGCGCCGCACCGTGATCTGCCCCAAATGCCACTATCGGCGGTGTCAGTGCCCACCAAGCGCGAGCCCGTGTCCGCCAAGCGCGAGCCCCTGCCGCTGCGTGACGGAGCGCACCTGCGACGACTGCCGCAATTGCCTCGAGCGCCACTGCACCTGCGGACCGCGTGCGGCCAAGCGCAAGCGCAAGGCCGGGGATGGGAGCCCGCCCCCGGCGACGGACGAGACCCGGCGCCTCTCGAGCCAGCTGCGTTTTATGCTCGCGGTCATCGACGGCAGTCTGCCCGTTTTCCGGCTCAGCCGCACGGACCTTGTGAAGGAGCTCTGGGCCAAGAGCTACGCGTCCTTTCCGTCGCCCACGGACGCTACGTACGCGGCGACCCCGCGCGGCGCTCACGCTTGCCGTAGGGGCTTCGACTACCTTCTTGCGATGCCTGTGGGTGACTTCTCAGTCGAGAACGTTGAGAAGCTGCTGTCGCGCAAGGACGAGCAAGGTAGCGCGCCGGCATCTCCCGCCTCAAGCCAAGAGCTGCTGCTGGAGCAAAGTGCGGCGCAAATCGTGCAAAACGCCCGGAGCAAAACCACCCTTGGCCGAAAGGTCTCTGGGCGACGCTTCGTTCCGTCAGGCTCCTCGGCCTCCCCGTCGCCGCCATCGTCGCCCGCCGCCACGCGCAAGTTGCTGCCACGAGGTATGCGATCGAGAAGAGGAGGCGCTCATGGCCGCGGCAGATTCCAAGCGGTAGCTGCGACGCCTCGCCCAAACTTACAGTGGATGTCTTACGTAATCGCACGGCTTGTGGCCGCGGTTGCCTTGGCGCGCATAATTCACTTGTTTCCTTCCGTCGCCAAGACTTTACAGGTTGGCACCACAGTCGCCGCAAGGCGTATTCTTTGTCGCGTACAAGTTCTGGTTTGCTTTGAATTGGCTTCGTTCGGGTTGCGATGGCGGCTGCAGAACCCAACGAGGCCGCGATAGGAGAGTTGGCGCGCACTGCACTTGACGTTTGTGCGGCAGAAACCAGCACTGGGATTGATCACAAGTGTGCAGCACGGGGTCGATTTCGGACAAGTCGACGGACTTAACGGCTTTAGAGTTGTTGCTGGCGGCCTCGAATCCCAGGCCCTATTCAAAGCGCTAGGAGCAGACGTCTCGGGCGAGCTCAACAGCATTTTCCGTCGCACGGTGCCCCGAACACTGTCGCTAGAGCCACAAAGGCGTCGAATGCATGACTGCGTTCAAGTGCCAAGTTGTTTGTCAAATGGACGCAATCGAACTGGGTGTGGAGGAAATGAGCACGAGCATGTTCAATGATATTGAAGAGTGATACATTCAATCTAGTCGTAGACTCCACGGTGGACCTCATACAGGTGGTCGTACACGTCGTCGGCCGTCTCAAAGCCCTCGGCACAAACGTAGCACCAGTGCTGGCCGCACGTGCACGTAATATGGTTGCAGCCGCTCACCTTCTCCGTCATGACTTGGCAACCAGGACACTCCTGTGTCCTGCCCACCGCTGTCTGCGAAGAACTGTCGCCCTCGACCCTCGCGCGCGCTTCGTGGGCCTCGCGGCACTCGGCGCAGTGGAAGGCGGTCACGTCCCGCGGCGCGTCCCGCACGCACGCCCGCTCGGCCATCTCCTTGACCTCGTAGCAGCCCAGGCACCAACCGTAGTACATGTCCGGCCGCCACTCGGTGCGCTTGCACACGACGCCGCACGCCGCCCGGTTGAACTTGCGAAGCACGCCGGCCTTGGGCTCCCGCCGGCAGAACGGGCATGCAAGGTTGGACGCGACGACGAGCTTGCCGGGCTGCACGTCGCCGTACCAGCGCGACAGGCACGACGCGCACGTCTTGGTGGTGCACCGGCCGCATGCGGACTCGAGCGCGGGCAGCGAGAACTCGTCAAAGCACAGGTAGCACACGTCTTGCAGCGACCCCGACAGGATTGTCTGTTGCAAGGCGTCCCGGACGCCGGCGGCATCGTGCACTCGTTTGCCTTGCACGACGATGGTAGTGGCAACGGAGGACTCGGCACCGGCAGCACCGGGTGCTGCACTGAAGAGAAGATCGTGCTGCTGTGTGAACATCTTGAAGTAGTTGAGCTGGCGGTTAAAGGCCATGGCGACGAAAGCCTTGGCGTCCGCGTCGGACGTCCATCCGAACGCCACCGCGAGCGTCGGGTTGCCTTCCACGAGCTTCTCCAGTGGCAACGACTTGGTCGTTCGCGCTTTCTCCGGTGTCGTGGTGCACACGGCACACTTGTCGTGCTTGTGGTAGAGTCCCGCGGGATCTACGTACGAGTTGAGGCAGCTATTGCATTCGAAAAGCGGCGGCCGCGCTTCGGAACGTGTACGGCAATAGTAGCACTTGGGAGCAACGTTGAGAAGGTCCGTGCGAATGACGGCGTACAGGCCATGACACTCCCGGCACTCGACCATGTGGGACGAGAAGCCATCAGACACTTCCACCGCAGCCTTGTACGCCATGGCAATCTCGGCACCCATGGCCACACACAGTGTGCACGTGTCGGGCGCCGCCATGAACGAGAGGCTTGTGGCATGCCCACAGAACGTGCAGAGCGCCTTGACGTCTGGCCACACTTGAGACTTCTCCGGAATGTAACCGAGGTCCACGTCAACGCTCAAGGTTGCCGCAAGGCGGATGCGGTGCACACGATAGAGCTGCGTGTACACGGCGGCTTCGTTCGGCGTGAGATACGCCCGCCCACGGTACATGAGCTTGATGAACTCGAGCGAGACGATCTCCGGAAACTCCACCACTTTGTCGAGAGGTAGCCACGAGCCGGCGATGGCCGCGAGGTACGCCTCTGCCCGCGGCTTGAGCAACGCGTGGCCAGAGAGGCAGCACAGCAGCGCCATGACGGCTGCACCTTTGAGCGAAAAGGTCGTCCCCGGGTACAGAAGATGCGGCAGGAACGAAAACAACTGCGCGTCCGTGAGCGTCGCGGGCAAAAACATGGGCACGCCGTCGTCGTTTCTCAGGTCTGTGCTCTGATGCAGCTGCAAGTGCGTCAGGAGTGACTGCACGCCCGCGAGCACGCCGGGGCTGGGTGCGCGGGCTAGCGAGCGCAGGTCGTTTTTGTCAATGCCAGCGGTGGCCACCGCCAGCACGAAGGCGGGACCAGGCGTGAGAGCGGTGACGGTCTCCTGAATGAAGGATGAGTTGTCGTGCGATGCCTCAAGCCACTCTTTTAGCTGTTTTTGATCGTCGCCAGACAGCGCGGGAATGCACGTCGAGAGCTTTGTCGAGAGCGCCGCGAGTCGGTCGTCAAGACGTCGGCCGCACATGAGACGCCAGAGCTTGGCGAGCACTGGGTTGTACGTGACTGCGAGGACATTCTCGGGAGTGAAGACCTCGGCAAAGGTTGCATACACCAAGTCTTGGAACGCCGGGTCCGCCTTGAAGAGCACGGGAAGCTGGTCCAGTGGTTCGCGCATGGTGTCAAAGGGCGCCACCGCGAACGGCACAAGCTCCGACCGGAACGGGTCCTTGGATGAAAAGCTGGCTTCGGACTCAAGAACATACGATGTGTCAAGCCTGACGCCAGTGGTCTGCACAAGCACGTTCGTTAACGCAAACTGATCGGCAAAGTCGAACGGTTGGTCCATGAGCTGCAGAAGCAGCCCCATGGTTGCCTTGGTAATCGTCGTCGGCGTTCGATTAGGGAGCACGACAACGGGACCGAGGAGGGCATAAAAGACGGCCGATGCCAGCGTCGCCTCAGTCGTGTACATACTCGAGTGCAGCGTAAAGACAGGAATATGCTCCTCTCGCAACACCTTTTGAATCTGAAACCAATCGTCGCCAGCACGGTAGGCTGGGTTGGCGGCAATAGCAGACACCTCGTTGTTATGATTGCGAGAATCTGTCGTCTGATGGTGCGGTGGAGCGTCTGCGTATATGAACACGAGTGCCTGTGAAGTAGGCGCTGACGCGCGAATACCGTCCACCGTGGCGATGACATGGTTGAGCGCGGTCTTGACGGCTTCAGGATAATCACCGCCGCCGCTCGGGCGCAATTTCGCTGCAAAGCCTCGGATATCGTCGTTGCTGTGCGTACGCTGACATACAGCGGTGAGAACGTTGGTGCCGTCGCAGTAGTCTTTGTAGGACACCACATGTAGCTTGAGGCGACCGCGGAATAGTAGCTCCGTGAGGGCGAAGACTTGGCAGATTGTCGACGCGAGCGACGCGACATACGTTCCCATGGACCCCGTCGTGTCACAGACGAGGAAGAGGTCAACTTCGTTGCGCGACTTGGTCGGCGAGTCTGCGATCGCAAGAGGCTCGGCGTGAGGCTCCATGGTTCAGGGTTGAGTTGGTTACTTGGGATATGAGCTCAACTGAGCACGATGTTGCTGCATCCACCACCTTCATTCGGTGGCTTGAGACCCTCACTCACTTCAGCAGAGCAACACAGACGAGCCACGTCAGTATCTACTGCGCTGATGTGTGTGAGTTGTGCAGTGGCTGAAGGGAATGCCGCACTTAATCTCGTTTGACATTTGGCCGCCCCCATTTGCACCCGCATTATTCTTTATCCCAATGACAGTGCTTCACGCGCGTCGATGACGCTGCTCATTCTCTCTGCATGCTTGGTTAATACTTGCTCATTTATTTTGGAGCGAAATCATGCAGTGCATGGAGGGAAGACACCGTCATTCACACACGCCACTTTACTTATCATCGAGCTCCTCCTCGTCCTTTTCGGCAATTTCTTGTGGTGGGCAAACGGTGGCATCGAGCATTCACGTAGCGCTGCGATGGTGCAGCTCCATGGCACAAAATCAGGGACTGCGAAAGCAAATCTTGATGGAACAAGCTCCCGGTGCCACAATGAGAGCTTTCTGCTGGGACCTTCACTCAGCACAAGTGACACTCGAATCAAGAGGGCATGTGTTTCAAGCCTGGAAAATACTGTGAGCCTCGACGATCGAAACCTTTCAGTGGTATCTCCATGCACCTACACGATAAACATAACTACGAGCCCTTTTACGAGGTCAAACTTGTTCGACGGCGCATGTTTCGTTGGAAGTTCAATCGGATGCAGCGAGAGTGCAGTTCGGTGCATCGTGCACGAGAACTGAACGAACGGTCGCTCGCAGGTGCATTGTCATCGACCAATAAAAACTGTTTCAAAGTGTACATATGCTATTTTTAGCCAATCGCAACGCTTGGAGGGCTGAATTTTCAAGTTGTCCTAGTCGTTGGGGCGCGCTCCTGCCATTATTCGATAAGCCAGCTCGTCCTACAACGCATGGAGAGTCTTGCAGAGACAGTCGCGGTCGCTGGTGCTGCGACGATGGCCCACAAAGAGGTGGACCTTTACCTCGTCTGTGACGCAACAGGGTCCATGGGCTCGTACGTGGAATCGCTGCACAGTACGCTTCGCCAGATCTTTGCCCTCACCAAGCTGCTTTTCCACGGGCGCCTCAAGGTACACATGGTAGCCTACAAGGATTACTGCGACGGCGCTGAAGTACTTACATATGTAAGCCAACGCACACACACAAACGCCGAGATGTTACAGTTTGTGCGCAACTTGACTCCCCGCGGGGGTGGGGACTTCCCCGAAGCCGTGAAAACTGCCTTAAATCACGTACTGGCGACGATCGCCAGCCACAACGTCGACGCTATCGTGTTGCTATTCACGGACGCGCCGCCGCATCACATCGCGACAGCGTCACGTTTCCAAGGCGCGGAGATCGCCGCGATCGGAGCTAACCCGAGGTACACGGCGGGACATGACTGGTTCAGTCTACAAGCGGCATTTACTGCGGCCAACACCCCGGTGTACACCTTTCACTCGCGCCTGGAGGACACGCCGCGCACGTTGGCATCTGCCGCTTTCTATGCACTGCTAGGTCCTCTTGTCATCCTCGACGACGTTTCTGCATCCGTGATCACAGAGGCAACAATTGGCCTCCTCCTCCAGCTCATGGACCAACCCTTTGACAACGCAGACCACTTCAACACCACGAAAATCAGTCACAACGGCCGCGTCTTTGACAACTCGTTCTCATTGTCGTCGGAAACGAACCTTCCAGACCTCTTCGCCCTCATGGCAACCCAAAGCTCATTTGCATTCGCGCCGCTACCCTCCATGGCGCAAGACCTCGACGTCCTCCCTGCTCTCTTTCGCGACGACCTGACGTACCAAGCCATGGTGTACAACGTATTTCGCGTCATCTTCGCGCCAGACCTCGTCCTCGCGGTGACATACAACCCGGTGCTAGGTAAGCTCTGGCGTCTCGTGAGCAGCCGCCGGCTCGACGGCCGGCTTCAGGAGCTTTCGACGCGCCTCTCGCAGTGCGTGCCAGCTCTTGAGGGCGACGCCAGACGCCAGGTCACCGCCTGGATCGCCGACGCCCGAGACGATAGGGACCTCGTGCGGGCCGCCGTGGCTGCGACGCCGGTGACCTCGGGATTCTTTGTGCTTGACGCGACCGCCGACACGACGATCGACGTGGCCGCTCTTCGGTCGCTGGCGCGGGCGCCGCGCCCTGGTGCGCTGCAGCAAGTGCAAGCGCTCTTGACACACCTCCAATGGGTCGAGCATGCGCCGGACAACCTTGTGCTCGAGGACGGCACACCAGCGTACCTACCCAGCGCCATGGCGGACTCCGATCTCTTTCGCTACCTCCCGCACCTGCTGTGCCCGGGGGTGACCTTTTCGACGCGGGGCAGTGTCGTCTTGGCACTGCTATGCGCGCTGTCGGAGCACGCCCTTCTTGGGCACCGAGCACGCGCACACCTCAACGCTATCCGTGGCACGTGGTTGCCGCTAGACAGCATCGCCGCCTTCCCCGAGCTCGTCTCGCTTGAATTCGTCAAGATCGTCCACCGTGGACGCGAATACTTGACGCCCGCCGAGGCGCACGTGTACGACACGCTGCACACGATCTACCGGCTTCGCCTTGGTGCGACGAAAGCAGTAGACATCGCCACGGGCTTCGTTCCCACCGCCGCGACGTGGCACCCGGACCACAAGGCCAAGTGCCACTCGTGCGGCTTCCTCGTAAGCTGCTCGCTCTTTGCGTCGCCCACGACGTGCGCGCTGTGCGTCACCGACGGCGTGCCGGATGCCATCGCGCGCCACCGCTCCGCGGCCTCCCCGCCGTCGCAGTCGCGGCTTGTTGAGTGCGTGGGCTGTCATGCGCTCTATGCTGTCGTGTGCATTGGCGACTTGCGCACTGCGCCTAAGTGCCACTTCTGCCGGCAATACGTCCGCCCAAGCGCCGTCCCCACTGTCGCATGCAGCAGCTGCGCCAACAAGTTCGTTGACCCCGCCGGTCTTTACGCCAGTGGCCGTTTGCCCGGTGCGTGGACGTGCGCCGTGTGCTGCGAAACGCCGGCCCGCGCCACCACGCTGCACTCAGCGACTCTCGAAGGGCTCTTCGCGGCCAACCCCGCGCTCGCGGCTGTTGCTGGCTGGACCAAGCCCAAGAAATGCGAGGAGTTTGTCCGCTTAGCCTTCCAGCGTGACCTCAACTACTTCAAGCTCGCCATGCGCTATGGGACACTGCTGTTAGCTCCCGGGCCGCGGGGACCCGGGGCGCAGCCCGACGCGCTACGCTGGGCCGGTAAGCCCGTCCAACGTCCCGCAGAGGTGTGTGCTGCCGTCGCCGACGCGCTGACCCGCGACAGCCTTCACGAGCTGTGTCTTTTGTGCTGCGACGAGGTGCCTCTGCCGGCGTTAGAGACAGCGTGCGGCAGGTGTGCCACCCGCGCGTGCGGCCCTTGTCTCGAGCGCTGGTACGGCGAGGCGCGCCCTGGGGCGCTCGTGCTGCCTACGCAGCTCGCGTGCGCCTTTTGCCGCCGCGCCCCGACGCTAGCGGTACTCCGCCGCTACAACCGTCCTGTGTGCGCGCTCACGGCGGGCTTTCCGCAGCCGTGGTCGCCGGCCATGTACTACGGCTGGTGTCTCGCGTGCTACGCCGTCAAGCCCATGGTTGCCCGCACTTGCACACGGGCGGCCCCGCGCAACATCGCGGACTTTACGTGCGACGACTGCGTCGAGAGTCAACGGGCCATCGCCGCGGCCATGGCCCACGAAGCTGAGCTCGCACACGAGGAACAGGTGGCCGCCTGGCAGCGGAAAGATGCTGCGTTGCGCGACAGCGTCAAACGCTGCCCCGGCTGCAAGCGCTACGTCGAGAAATCGGGCGGGTGCAACCACATAAGTTGTCTTTGCGGTCAGCACTGGTGCTGGGAGTGTAGGGAGCCGTTCCAAACGGCAATAGACACATACGACCATCTGTACACGGCGCACAAGGCCTAGGGATGTAACACGTCCGGAAGCTTTGATTTGATTGCTATGTTTCTCGGCGGGAGCGGGGCAGGACGGCTACCACCCGTCGAAGTTCGCAAAGGTCGTCTTCGTGGGAAGCTTCGCCTTCTTGGGCGCCGGCGGCTCTTCAGCCTTTTTTCGCGGTGCGACTGGGAGCTGTGGCAAGTACTTGCCGACGCTCCCTACGTGGCCTCTAAGCCTTGCGAACCCACGATGGCGTACCTGGCGCGGCCCCGGCGTCCATCTTGGGCAGATGGACTATGTCCACGACGCCGTCGTAGGCGACCCATTCGTTGCCGACCTTGACGACCGTGCCCTTTACGACGGGGGCTTCTTCCTTACGCTTGAGCTCCAGCACCTGAGGCCGTGTGAGCTACAAGACCCCGCTCCGCGGCGCACCGTGGTACCGAGGGCGACGGCTTCTTCGTACTGCTTAAACGGGTTCTCAAACACCTGCACCGCCCGGATAACGATTCGGTCGTAGGGACGGTCTGTCTTGTCCGTTGCGACGCCTTCGATTGCGTCCAGCACGTCGACGCCGCCGACGACCCTGGCGAGTCACAGTTTCTCTAGATGCCATCGCTGGGGGCTTACCGGCCAAAGACGCTGTGCTTGTTGTCGAGGTAAGTGCACTCCTTAAACGTAATAAAGAACTGAGACCCGTTGGTGTTGGTGCCCGAGTTGGCCATGCTCAGCACCCCGCGGTCCGTGTGCCGCTACAGCTGCGTGAGCGCTCTACCAAGCCCTCGGTGCTACCAGACGGCTGTCGAATTCGTCGCGGAATGCCTTGCCCCAGACGCTCTCGCCACCACGCCCGGTGCCCGTTGGGTCGCCGCCTTGCATCTACGAGCAGTAAGCGGCCATCGGTTCGCCCGGCACACCATGAAGCCGCGGATGATGCGGTGGAACTCGACATTGTCGTAGTAGCCCTTCTCGCAGAGTCCGAGAAAGTTGTCGCACGTCCGCGGCACCATGTCGCAGTCGAGCTAGCCGCCGCCGTGAGCTAATGACGCTGGCTGCACACACCTCAAGGTTGAGCACGCCCATGGTGGTGGTCAGGCGCACGTAACCCTTCTTCTTCAGCTTGCGCACTTCGGTCCAGCGCGTTTCGAGCTGCTCTTCCTCGGAGGCAACGGCCGGGGCGTTGCGTGTCGTCTAAGGCAACTATCAAGACGAGTGACCACAAGCACGAACCGGGTCCATTTCTGTCGACGTGAAGGAGCGGGAGCACTCGCCCGCCGTGAACTTGGAATACTACGAACAGTCGGCGGCGTTGTACGTGCTGGTCGCACCTGGAGCTTGGACGCGCCATCGGCAGGGGTAGGCGCGGCGGGCTTGGTAGAGTGCGACACGGCGGCGATGATCTTTTCCTGCGCGGTGCGCTCGGCCTCGCCTCGTCGGATTTCTTCTTCGCGCTGACGCTTTCTTTGCTTGGCCGCCTCCATCTGTGAGGGAGTCGGCAATTGTCGCCGGTAGTACATCGCACCTCTTGGAGAATACGACTCGTCGCGGACGTCACGCGGATGTTGGACTGCGCGTCGGGCGTCGGGTTGGCTTTCTATGTACAAGTGTTCAGGGCCGCGAATTTGGCGACGCTACCGTCTCGGCCTCTTTGGCCTTGCGGAAGTGCTCGAAGTTTTCGATCTCGCGGCCAGAGAGGTCCGTCGGGTCTTGCAGCACAATGATGTCCTTGCGCTTGAATGCCTCACCCGACACCAGGTCCTACCGTGCCCGCCTCTATAAGCTCAGACATGCAACTCGGCCGCACCGTCCAGTTCTTTGGCTTGATGTTGAGCTCCTCCAGTGCCTCGTAAGCATAGACATTGCCTGAGGTTGCGACCGCGGCAATCTTGGTGCTGTTTGTAAAGACCTACATGGCGGCTCGCACGGTCGTCTGCCTCCGCTGGTAGTACCTTGTATGTTACGGGGCAAAAGTATTCGCCCTGAGCGTTCTTGTGGAAGCGGAGCTAGAAGGGGGTGAGATTCCGTCATTATGGAGACGCTCCACCTTAATCAAGTCCTTTACAGCGAGCGGCGTGCCCGTGACGGGGTTCTACAATCGTCTTGACATGGAGGTCAATGCGGAATGAGGTACCATGTTGTGCTCCTTGACGTACGGGATCACAGCTTCGATGTCAAAGAGATGACCCTCGCGCGAGCAAACGGGGTTCTATGCGAGCATGAGCGATGGGAAACGAGCTGACGGAACCTCGAACGGCTTGAGCGTGATGGAGCAGCAATCGAAGGGTAAGCCTGGCCTGCCCATGACACTCAGCGCACAGCAAGGAACGTACGTCGGTAGGCGCGCCGAATCTCCTCCTTCTTGCCGCCATAAAGGTACTTGTGCTCCGATGCCGTGATGAACATGCGGTCCTTGCTGTGTTGATTCTTCCCCATGCTGCTTCCTTCTGTCCCTTGGACCTCGCGACAAGACCAGAATTCAAACTCACGAAAATTTACTGTAAATTACGTAAATTAACGTATTTTCAGGCAAATTACCGAAATGCTTTGATGTTGTGCGAAACGTGATAAAGCCATCGGAGCGGGCTGAGACGCCGGGGCCAGGGGCACATAGGGACATGATGCCTGGCTGCAATGAAGCTGTGTGTGTAGATTTCCTTCTCATCATATGTACATAGATTACAGTCGTACGACAGGACGCTATCCTTCTCTACAAACATTATGACCTCTCCTCTCTGCTACTGTGCTACGTGGCGCGACTGGTTTACTTCGCCTGCTCGGCCAAGAACTGCTTTGGCTTGCAAGCACGCTTGTGGCCGGCCTTCCAGTCTTCCGTCTGGCATTCCTTCGAGCAGTAGCGGACGGAAATGCAGCGAGCGCACGACGTCTTGGCAGGCTCACCACAGGCGTAGCATTCGTGGCCCGTGATGTGCTTCACGAAACTAAGCACACAAATTGGCTTCCTGATCACGTATCTTCTTCAACGTACCCAAGCTTGCGCAGGTCCTTCCAGGTCTCGCTCGGCTCCGCGCTTGTCTGCGTGTGGTACATATCGCAAAAGCCGCGCTACAAGCGGCATGAGGCCCCACACGCCACTTGGCTCATGTACCTGGGTCAGGCCCTTGTTCTCATCGCAGTCGAAGTACATGTGGATCTCGTTGAGCTCCTGCTCGGTGAAGCCCTTGCCATCGTTGCAAGCCTTGCTAAAGTTGTTGAGCTGCTCCGACGTAAGCGCTGTGGTGCCCTCCGAGTACTTCTGGAAGATGCGCTTCAGGGCGTGGGCAAACGGGCCCGTGAGCTCGCCCTTGTCGTTAATGAGGAGCGTCTTGGGCGGGTCCACTTCGGCCTTGGCGTTCTTCTTGCTCGGCATGTTGGCAATTCGAAAATGCCCCCAGCTGCGGCCCGCCCCAGGCTGCACCACGTGGCCCATTACCTTCCATAATGGATACATTGTAAAATGTTATGTTGAAAATACAGTATAAAGCAACTCGTCCTGCGAGACTTGATTATGATAAGATCCAGCGCAGGATCCAAGTCAGTTGTTGGGCGTCGCTGCTGCCGCGTGGACGGCGCCGCGACATGCGCCGACGATTCAGCTGGCCTTGCACCGTGGGCAAGATGCGGAGCTATCGGAGTGAGCTAGGACTCACTGCCTCCAGGGGGGCTTGCATATTGAAATAGACGGCCCCTTGCGGCGAAACTCAAAATGGATAGATGTCCTATTGGTCGGCGTAAAGTCGTTGTGACACAAGCATCGTGGTGCGATCGCATAGGCACCAGACTACTGGGATTGCGGAAAGGCCATCGACTTGCATGCAAGTGCTCCATGCTCCGTGCATTGGCGATGGGCGGAGGTGGTGTTTGTCGGGGTAGAGCTCCAGAGTCAACGAGGGTGGTGGCATCGCGACATAATTATACTCGAGTGATCAGGCAAGGTGACTCATCCGCTTGGCGTGTGCGGGACGCACGTGGTACGCGTGTGTACTTGAACCATCCGAGGCATATAAATAGCAGCAACGTCAACCAGAGGCAGCCTGACAAATATATCCGCCAAACTCCCATGACGGAGCGCAAGCGCCAGTCGCTCAAGCCGACACCAACCAAGATCACGGTCGTGCCTTCGAACCGTGATGTGACACCCGACACCACAGCATCGCCCGAGGTTGGTAAACGGCCGACGGGGAAGCTGCCTCCTATGGAGTCCAAAGCCCAAGGCAACCAGGACGACGCTCATGCAAAAACCCATTCCGGTGTGCTGCCCAAGATTGAGAGTACCCCACACAGCCATCCACCGGGTGAGAAGAAGGAGGAGCACAAGGCGCCAGAGACCAAGTCGGCATCACCAAAGCCCACCAAAGCCCCCGTGCCCCGACGGAACGTTGCCCTCGGCCAGGTCGTGCGATCGCCCAAACCAGGTACGTTCGCCACGACACCACTGCGTCGACAAGTCCTCAACGAGTCCTCCAGACGACGTCGTCCTGAAGCGACCCGAAACAATCGAGATCGTTGTCAAGTACCTTCGTACGGTCGTCGTCTGGACATGTGGCGACCTATGGCTATAGTGGGCCAAGTGGAGCTGCGCAAGTTCCGCGACCTCTTCGATCATATCGACGTCGAGTGGGCCCCTGTGCTCATTTGGAGTCCCCAAAGCCCACCTTTGTAGTCGCACGGGCACAATCGACTACGACGAATTCTTTGACTTCATTGAAGACCGGCGAACGCCCTTCTCTGACAACCTCTTCAGACAGATCGGTGCGTGCTGCGCCGACTTCTACTCTCATGCGCTGTAGACCCCAAGTACGATGGCACCGTACGCTTTTGCCTCGCCATAGCCGTTGTCATGCGGTGCTGCTAGCTCGACTTCGAGCACTTCGTTCACATCTTGACGTCCTACTGCATGCGCTCCCGTGACGAACTCCTGCAATGTACGCCCGTCGGCGCTTCGCAGGGCTCCACATGGGGCATAGTCGCCTTCGACACCTTTGACGACGATGCCAGCGGATCTCTCGATGAGGTGGTCGCGGGGTCGACTTGTGGGCTGAGGCAGTTCTAGGTCGAGTTCACAGAGCTGGCCAACATGATGCACGAGGGCCGCCCGGTGTTTGCGATGAACTTTAAGAAGGCGCTTACCGAGTTTGACACGTATGTCTTGTGCGGTGGGCCGGGTTCACGACGACTTTGGTAGACACGGTGACGGCATCATCACGTTCGCTGCCTTCCAGCAGATCAACAAGCGGTACCCGATGGTGCTGTTTCCGTGTTTCCGCCTCCAAGACCAGATGCAGCGCATGAGTCTCGGCATCAACCACTGGCTCAAGATCCACAACCGGTACTTTGAACTCCTCTCGACGGAGGTCTACCGGGTACGCCAAGTACTGCCCCGGTACCAGAGACCGATGTACTGGCATAGCGAAGACACAACGGCGCAGCCCCTCCCGTCCCGACTCTCAAGAAGATCAAACTCATCTTTGGCGTCGGCACCTTCGATGTCTACCAGCCAACATAGGGGTACCCACTGGCGTGCGTCGTGTCAACGTGTATTTATTCTTCACCGCTTCATGTACAGACTTGTCATCGGGTGCACAGGGCCGTTGTTGGCCACGTACTCAAAGTACTTGATGGGCTCGCTGCCGCGGAGAGGCAGCTGCTTGATCTCGTCCACGGAGCACCACGTCGCTCCCGCACTCTCGTAGTCTGGGATCGACTTGGGCTTCTGGTCCAAGTCGACAGGTTCAGCCAAAAACACGAACCGCATCCGCACGTAACATCGCCCTTCGCTGTCGGTCTTGGGGTGGTATTCGAGGCGCAGAAGGCCCGTAAGCCGCACGTCCAGCCCGGCCTCTTCTTTGGTCTCGCGAATGGCGGCCTCGTCCGGGGTCTCGCCCGCGTCGACGCGGCCACCGGGAAGCCAGTACCCCGAGCATGCAAACTCTTGAACAAGGAGGAAGAGTTTCGTGAGCGGGTGGCGGCAGACCACAAGTGCGAAGCAGTAAAGCGCTTGCTCGGGCGCTCGGAACTCACTCGGGAGCTCGCCGCGGCCGGGCGGGCCGTGCGCGTTGTGCATGTGCACCTGAAACGGCGTCGACCGGTGTTGCTTGGTGGACGACGATGCATGTGCGCAGATGGGGCATGTCACGTCCGACCGACTTTTCTCGTTGATGTGGAAGAGCGGAACGTGTGTCCAAAGTGTGTCTTCTGTCATGCCGCCCTTACCGCAGAGCGGGCACGTGTACGTTGTGTGGCGCATGCTCATAGCTGGTCCAACGTCTTCTCGCGCGATTTTGGCGATGATGTTGGTCAAGTCGCCGATGCAATTCGTGACCATCGATGCACCCTGGGTGAAGCACTCGTACCGTAGCATGGCATGATCGGCAACACGGGGACTGTACACGCACAGAAAGAGTTGTCGGCTCATACGTCGAAGCGTTGATAGCAGCGCTAGCAAGCTTTCCATGGGAAAAGTTGCCACGACGCGGAGCACAACAAGGTGCACGTTCGCTTGCGACGACGTCATTGCTTGCAGTAGTCTCTCCGGCGCTGATATCGCATCGCAAACGTGCACTCGCAGTCCATGCCGGTTGCACGCGGAGATACATGCTTCTTCAAGCGACTCTAGTGGCGGCGCGTCGCGCTGCCTGTGGCCTCCACTCAGACACCGGACCAAGATGCTGCTCATGGTCGATTCCGATTCCGAGGCGCTGAGTTTGAGGCCAACCGGTTGCAACCGTTAAGCCAGCGGCTTGCTCCCACTGTCCCGCGCTTTATAGCCGTATCCAAATAGTGTTACAATCGAGAAATAATGTTAATGAGTTTAATGAGGCTCAGCCTGATAAAGATCGGCATTCATGATTACAGGAAGCGAAGATTCCGAGCACACCAAAATCCACCGCGACAGCGCGATCGCGTGGCGCTGCATCTCGACGACGATCGCCTCGCAGCATCCTTCTTGATCATGGAAGCTCTCGCCACGTCGACAGTGCAAACTTCACGACCGGCGGCGCTGCGACCGTTCGCAATGAGTTCGTGCCGGCCAAGGACTAAAATGCTGGCAGTTGCGGCGGTGGTGTCGGGCTTTCCAGTCTATTACCACAACGGTATCGAAGCTGCAGAACAGCGGTGACCAAAGGCTATCAATGGGCGCGAACTACAAAAAGGATACTCATCAGCAGAGGATGTAAAAAGCCAGCATTCGCCGACGATTGCATGAGGTATAGACCATGCTTCTACTCTGCTACAGCACCTGACAGCCACGAGCCGTCTTTGACCTGCTCCTGATGAAGGCTGCGTTTGGCAGGCGGAAGCTCATGGGTTCTCACGAGGTAAGCAATGGCGCCATCGCTTGGGCTAGTACCGTACGACACAGTTTATGGGGTAGCTATTAACGCCGCTCACGGCGAGTCCGTCTAAAGCCTCAAGCCATACCAGCCAGTTGCCGGACTTATTACCAAACTGCGAATCAGAGTTCTGGTATCATGTTTGCGACCTCGAGTATCGATGGACGGGAGCTGGGGTCGCAAACAAGGCACCGTTGTGCGAGGTTCACTACCCATGCTGGCGTGGATACGGTGTCAAATACTGGTATCGTGCCAGCACCAAATG
>JNBR01000070.1:130343-145476 GCA_002081595.1 Achlya hypogyna | reverse complement strand
GAGAACCAACTGCAATCGCGAATCTACCTGTTTTAATCGATTATGGACGCTAACACTTGCAGTACCCCAAGCTATGTTTCGTTAGATAGGAGACGTTCGCAGCAATTGGAGCAGGGTTTGCACAAAAGCTACACCGTAGCCTGTGGCCCGCTTATCTTGTGAGTGCTGAACTGGTGACGCCATGTCGACATGGAGCCATTGGCCTCTCTCCACAAAGTCGCTTATGTGGTTACCAATGAACTGACCGCCGCACGAAACACCGGCGTTGCGCGGGTTTGTCATGTAGTTCTTCATGTCGGCGATGGCGCTCTTGTATTCGGGGCGGTAGAACTCGGGCACGTACGGTACAGGGTGTACGAGGTCGCCCGACTCTTTGCCCGCCTTCACGGCCAAGGCTTCGAGCTCGTCCGTGTTGCAGTACAATGCGCCCATATGCTGCCCCGTCGCGACGCCCTGTGCGCCTGTAAGCGTGGCCATATCGAGGAGGACCCCCGGGTTCAGATGCTTCGTGGCGTACGCAACGCCGTCGGCAAGAACGAGCCGACCCTCGGCGTCGGTGTCGTTAACCTCGACGGTCTTGCCCGAGTAGAACGTGTGCACTTCGTCGGGACGGATCGCATGGGGGCCGATGGCGTTTTCGGCGAGGCACAAAACACAGTGCAGCGGCCTCGCGCCAGTGTTGCCCGATGAAACCGCGGCCTGGAAGGCACCAAGAAGGCCAGCCGCGCCGCCCATATCGGCCTTCATGCCGACCATGCCGCCCGAGATCTTGAGGTCCAGTCCTCCTGTGTCGTAAACAAGGCCCTTTCCCACAAGCACTGTGCTGGGCTTGGCCTTGGCCTCTTCATTCGGGTAGTGGCTCAATACCACAAGCGCCGGTGGGTGTGTTGCCGCTTTTCCCACGCCGTAGAGGCCGCCAAAGCCGCGCTCGCGAAGTACTTCGCCTTCAATTACCGTGATCTCGGCGCCAGTGCGGGCAGCAACTGCGCGCGCCTCGGCCACAAACGATGTTGTCGTGAGCTCGTTCGGCGGTGCGTCCACGAGGCGTTGCGTGAGGTGGATTCCGTCTGCCGTTGCGTTGAGAAAGACCACATCAGCTTCGGCTATGTTATCGCTGAAAACGACGTCAATGCTGTCAGCGGCAAACGCGGTTGCAGAGCCATCCGTGATGATGCCTCGCTGCTCTGTCGACTTGTGCATGTACGCCGGAACTGCCCGCGCAACCGCAAAGGCGCCGGTCTTCCATGTGGCTAAAGTTGGGTGCGTCGGAAGATCGAGGCCGACTAGGGTTTTCTTTCCCACTTCGTTCGATGCTGCCTTGAGGACCGACGTAATGGCATGCGGTCGCGCAAAAGAGTTATGGCGGGAGACAGCAGTCGGCAGCTTGGCAACCGTGCAGCTGATCACATCGTCGCCGCCCAGTGGCAGATACAGATGACTGGACACTGGAGCGTCGGAACATGGCGCAAGCTCGTCAATGGCATGCGTGAGGAGCCGTACGGCCGACGGATCCAGCGGCGTCCGCAGCTTCGACAGAATCCGGGTACCTAGTGCGAGCCCAGGTGTTTCCTTCGTCCCGATGAGTACGATCTTGGGCAGGGACGCAGCGCGAGCGATGTGCTCGATGCTCGCCAGATACCGCACCATTTCCTCCAAACTCGTTTTTAATTTCGTGACCATGGTGAATTAAAACATGATCATATAGCACCAGTTTCGGAAACGGGTGCGTCTATCATCGGACCCGGGCGGGTATGGTACACGATTAGAAGTCCGCCTTGTCGTTGAGGGCCGTGAGGAGGGCCATGAGGAGGCCGACACCATACCCAGTCGCACGATGGTCGTCATGAGCGACGGGGAAGCCCATGTCAACGTGCAGCCATTGGCCACGCTCGACAAACTCGCTCATGTGGTTGCCGATGAACTGCCCGCCGCACGAGACGCCAGCGTTGCGCGTGTTGGCCATGAGGTTCTTCATGTCAGCGATGGCGCTCTTGTACTCAGGGCGGTAGAACTCGGGCACGTACGGCACGGGGTGCACAAAGTCGCCCGACGCCTTGCCAGCCGCAAGCCCAAATGCTTCGACAGCATCCGTATTGGCGTACATGCTCGCAATCTTGGCGCCCGTGACGATGCCGGCTGCGCCCGTGAGCGTGGCCATGTCCAGGAGGAACGCCGGATCGAGGTGCTTGGCCGCGTACGCGACGCCATCAGCCAGGACGAGGCGACCCTCGGCGTCCGTGTTGTTGATCTCGACGGTCTTGCCAGAGTACATGGTGTGAACATCGTCGGGGCGCGTCGCCAGGGGGCCCACGGCGTTCTCCGCGAGGCAGAGAATGCAGTGCAGCGGGAACTCGTCACCCGCGGCGCCCGACGTCACAGTGGCGAGGAAGGCGCCGAGGAGGCCAGCCGCGCCACCCATGTCATCCTTCATGCCCACCATGCCGCCCGAGATCTTGAGCGAAAGGCCGCCTGTGTCGTACACGATGCCCTTGCCGACGAGGACGCGGCTCGGCTTGGTCTTGGCCGCTTCGTTCGGGTAGTGGCTCAACACCACGAGCGCCGGTGGGTGCGCGGCAGCCTGCCCCACACCGTAGAGGCCGCCGAAGCCACGCTCGCGCAGCTCTTCGCCTTCGATGACTGTGATCTCGGCGCCGGTGCGGGCGGCGACGGCGCGGGCCTCAGCCACGAACGTCGTCGTGTTGAGCTCGTTGGGCGGTGCATCCACGAGACGCTGCGTGAGGTGGATGCCGTCGGCAGAGCAGTTGAGGTACGCAACCTGCTCCGGCGCGAGCCGTTCGTCGAAGACGACGTGGACGTTGTCGGCGGCGAAGGCCGTCGCGGCGCCCGTGGTGATGACGCCACGCAGCGCCGCGGTCGACTTGTGGAAGTAGGCCGGCATCGCCTTGGCGACGGCCGTGCCCGCGGCCACCCAAGTTGCGTCGTGGTCGGGCAGCGACAGCGCTACAATCGTGTCTTTCTCAATGTCGGAGGCATGGGCCTTGACGAGGCTCATGAGTGCGTGCGGGCGCGCGACCGAGTTGTGACGCGACACAGCCGTCGGCAGCTGGGCCACGACGACGCTGAGAACGACGTCGTCCTTGAGCGGCAGGTACAAATGCGCTGACGCCGCGTTGTCCGTGGACGGACTGAGCTCCGCGACGGCGTGCGCGAGGAGCGCCGTGTCGACGGCGTCGCCCGCGAGGTGGTCGAGGATACGCTGCGCGAGGGCGACGCCCGGTGTCTCCTTCGTGCCCACGAGAAGCAGAACGGGGTTAGCGCTCACGGGAAGCTGCGCGACCAACTCGACGTACCGGACCATGCGAGCCTTTGGGTTTCTTTCGCGAAATGATCGGTCGGCTGCCAGTGGGTCGCCACCGCATGGTTTCGACGTAACCAACCGCCGGTCAAAGGGTAACATGTCGCGGGAGCACGGCGGGCGGCGCCGCTCTTGGGGCCGCAGACGGCGAAGAAGCCGCGGCGGGTCGGCCACGTGACCTCGTCTACAGGCGACGCCGAGCCGTGGCTCGCGCTACGCGCGCACCAGCTGCCGTCGCGGCCTCGGACAAGATGTCCCAACATCGCTCCGACACCGGGGACTTGAATGCTACCCGATCGAGGAGGGCGATAGGCCTGGCGGCAACGAGCGTCGTTTATAACAATCAACAAATACAAAACAAATCTAGCCTCTTGGGGCGCGGGCTTAGACGTCCCGCTTGGCCGACTGGTTCATCATGCTCTGGGTCTGCTTGAGCTGCTTGTCTGTCGCCTCGGTCTTCTTGAGCAGGTCGAGAAGTGCGTTGTGGATGCTGGTTTGGGCGGTGTTGGACGAGTATGTGGTCGTCGGGGCCGGCACGTTCGAGTACCCGACGGGGTTGTGGTAGTGAGCGCGCTCCTCCAGCAGCCGTGTAATGTGGCTCGCCAGCCGCTTCATCGTCGCCACTTGGCCCTGTGTGATGCCCTCCTTCACCTTGGTATCGGCCACGGCAAGGGCGCCCACGATAAAGCCGTCGTTCGTCACAAGCGGAAAGCCCACAAAGAACCTACGCCCGCATGAGAGCCATAGGCGCGCGGCGTCGCACCGAAGCCCATTCTCCGTTACGAGCGGGTTGTCCTTGAAGCGGGTGTCCAGCGTCAAGTTGGGCACCGCCATGACCTGCTTTCGGGTGAGTTTCGACGCGACTCGGGCGACGCACCTCGTACGACATGATGGCGTGGGCCGTGATGGAAATGTCACGGGGCACGGCCGCCGACGCTGCCATACCGTAGCAAGCCTTGACCCACTCGCGCTTGTCATCAATGAAGCTCACAAAGCCGAAGGCCGTGCCGAGCGCCTCGGCAGCCGACTGCGCGATGTGGTTGAACTCTTGCTCCATAGGCGTGTCGAGAATGCGAAGCTCGTCGAGCTTGCGCAGCCGCGGCGCCTCGTCCGACGGAATCGGTGCCATGGGCCACTTCTGTTTGTCCGTAAAGTTGAGTTTGTACAGGTAGGGCTTCACGGGCATCGACGACGAGCTGTGCGACACCATGTTAAGCGGGATGAAGTCAGCAGACGCGCCCTTGAGCTCGTCCGCTTCGTCGAACGTCTCCTCGATAGTGCCACCCATTTTGCCCGACGCTGTCTGGGAGAACGACCCCATGTTGGAGGTCGCCAGCGACGACGACATGGAGCTACGCGACGTAAGCGACCAGGAATGTCAGGGACCACTGTACCGCGAGCCCATGACCGAGGACGAGGCCGCGGACGCCGAGAGATCGCCGCTGATGGACATCTCGTCGCTGTCGTCGTCCGAGTCGATGCAGTTGCGCACGGCCGAGAGATTGCTCATGCCGTGCGAGAGCCGCTCCATGACCTGGACGTGCTGGTGGCTGTACGCGTGGCCTACACAGGGCTGAGTGCGCTGGAAGAGTGCGGCCACGCACTGGCTGTGGAGGCGTCGTTCGAGTCGAAGGACGAGTGGTGCGATGCGTCCCGCGAAGACGGTGGGGCGGGCGGCAAGCCCCCAAGGGACGCGGCGGTGGGCTTGGGCGGCGGCGAAAGCCCGGGGTTCGAGTTCCGCGACGAGTCGTTTTCCGTGAGGCACCGGTTGCAGATGCGCACCTGGCAGAGACCGACGACCGGCAGCTTGACGGCCGTGATCGTGGCGCACTTGGAGCACGTGATGTCGCCGCAGAGACGGCAGTGGTGACGACGACGAAACGGTCCAAACGACTCGCGGCAGATGAAGCAGTAGGACCGGTCTTTGTCGTTGACCCAGTTCTTGCTCTTGATAAAGCCCGAGGCCGCGATACGCAGCGCCAAGAAGATGTTTTCCAGGCGTGCCACGCTTGATACAAGGCTAAGAATGGCCTTCTTATACCCGCGGGAGATGCCCCGCGGGTCGTGCGCCGACCAGCTGAAGATGACTTCGAGGACGCCCTTCTTAGCCGTCGGGTATACGATAAAGCCCGATGGCAGCAGCTGGCTCACGACGTCTACATCGTTGGCAGTGCCCAATACTGGGCCTGTGCGCTTTGGGGGTTCGGCTACGTCCGTCGAGTACATGAGCTGGATGCCCAGTCGGTTGTCGACACTGTTGTCGTCCGGCTTATCGTCAGTCTTGCCCGTACGAATTGTGCAATAGTCGACGACCGAGTACTGACGCGCTTTGTCCATAGCGTTAAACGGTCGGAACGAGATCATCTTGACACTGCATTGCTCGCGGCATACACCTGCGAAGTCTTCGTATCATGCTCTGTGGTGGCCTTCCTACCTGTGGGATCGCGCTTTGCGGGAAGATTGGCAAGCACGGCGCCGTCTGAGAACGTGTCGTCGTGGAGCTGCGAAAAGAGATTGCCAAGTGCCATGCTATCTTCGCAATACAACGTCCGCATCGTATCATCCAAGTCGGCGACAATGCGTGTGATGGCATTGATCGTGTACGTCGTCCCGTCCGAGCTCTTCTTTCGGTAAAACTGTACATTCTTCTTCTCAGAGATAAACTCCCATTCGTGCAAGTCGCTCAGCGAGTTTTGCAGGAAGGACACGGCATGGTTGCGCGACGTGTGGTACCTACGCAGTCCGTAAGTTTCGCAGGGCCTTCCTCCGGCGCGCCATACAGCTCCGACTGCTGGGATTCGTTCAAGTACAAGGGCCGTGGGGGCGCCGGAGAAGCAAGCGGGGCTTGGATCATCAGGTACGTCGCTGGCGAGGTCGGGCGGAAGTGGGGGAAGCGGTCGTCGCCTGGCCGACAATAAGACGCTGTGTGATACAATTCGCCGATGGCCAAAACTTTTTTTCTATCCCGCACAGCTCATACAAACACCAAGTCAATCCACACTTTGCCATATTTAAATAGGCAATATTTGCTTTGCATAGCCTTCTTCGTCCCGGGAGAAACCTCATCCGGATGCATCCGGATTGGCGTGCGTTACCATCGACGTAACACACTGCGCGGAGGCGCCCGGCGCGGGGACGACGACGTGGACGCCGCCGTCGGAAGCAGGGGGCGTGACCTTGGCGCCGCCTTCCGTGGCATGCGGCGAGCGGTGGGCAGCGCCCCTGACCACAGATCAGCGACGGGGATGCGTGGGTGACGTCAGTGCGCATGTAACAGAGACAGCACGCCCATGTGGTGGGTTGACGGCGTCGCGATTGACGCCCATCACCTTGCCGCGCCGCGGTCGCATTGCGAGCACGTTGGCTACCCCCATCAATCGATCCCGTTTACTATCTACCCCGTCGATTGTATGTCCCCGCGACAACAAGCGGCTATGGAGGCAGCGATCACGTATATTTCACATGCAAGTATGTGGTACAGGGGTACATCTAGAGCTCGATCTTCTCGGCAAACTCGTCCTCTTCCTTGACGGGCTCGGCCTTCTTCGGGGCCTCCTCGACGAGGTTCATCTGGACGGGGAGCGCCACTTCGTGCGACTTGATCGTGAGCGACGACGGGTGGGCGGCGCCATAGTGGATCGTGAGCTTCGTGGCGTGGTCCTCACCGCGCACGGCGAAGCTCGGGTACTCGGAGCCCGAAATCGTCACGCGGAGCTTGTGGTCGTGTGCGAGGAAGTACGACGTCGGGAAGAAGTTGAACGTCGCCTCGTAGATCGTGTCGGGTTCGATCACACGGGCGTCGGCCTTGAGGAACGTGCGCAGCGGCGAGCCCGGGGCTACGGACTGATGCACGGGGTTCAAGATGCCCTCCGAGATGTACGTGATGCCACCACGGATCTTGGCGCCGGGGTGGACCTTCTGGTCGATGGGCGCGACGCTGTTGACATCGTCGAGGTAGGCGAAGAGGTTCACGACAGGTGCGTTCACGGAGAAGTAGACCTTGAGCGTCATCTCGCCGGTGAGCTCGCGCTGGTGCAGAGCCGGCGACTCGAAGGACACCTGCAGGGCCTCGAGGCCGTCGCGGTTGTGAGCGTACGTCGGCTTGTTCAGGAATAGGTGGTCGAGGTAGTTCCAGCGCGTCGTGACGCCGGGGAGCGACGCCGAGCCAACTTTGATTTCAATAGACTGCTCGCCATCCACGATTTCGGCCACGTCCTCGACCATGCTCTTCTCGTCGCTCAAATACAGCGTTTGCACTTGGTCGATAAGCGCCGGCGGCCACTCGGTTGTTTGCTTCCACTTCTGCTCGCCGACGGTGTAGTAGTGAATCGGCTCCTCGGCTTCAAGGCCGGCGTCCGTGCGGCGCTCAGGGTACGAGTGGTAGTCGAAGAAGCGGGATACCTCCTCGATCGTGTCGAAGCAGCGCGTCTTGGCCTCGGCGAAGGGGTCGACGTTATCCACGTTGGCGTGACTCCACGGGCCCATGATAAGGCGGTACTTGGTGGCAGGCACGTCGCTCACAGAGGGCTTTTCAAGGCCAAGGGCAGCCAATGTCGCGGCGTCCATCTGGCCCGTGAGGTATTGGTGCAGCCAAATGCTCGAGCGCGTGACACCCATGTCGTAGTAGCCCGCGATGTTGGCGATGGCCACGTGGGACTTGGCGAGCTTGGCGAAGAGACGGCGAGAGTCGAACTGGGCAAAGGTGCGCGGCACCGACGCGAACACATCGTCGCGGAACACGACGGGCTGCAGCTCGTCGAAGAGAACGGGGTTAGCGGCGTGGCCGGCCACAGCGGCCGCCAACTCCTCCGGGTGGCTAGAGTTGACGGGGTACACGTTGCCGCCAAAATGCTTCATCATGAGGCGCGCCTTGAGGTGGGGGACGCCCTCCCAACGGTAGTTGTTGTCCGTGGCATGGCAGAAAGACGAGTACATTTTGGTGCCGTGGTTGTTGAGCACACCACCGGGGACGAGTGCTGAATCGAAGAGCTCGGCAGGCACGCCGTTGAGGGCAACAGCCTTGAGGGCAGGGTGCGGGTCAGCGGCGATCACAAGCGCCGAGACGCCGTCGAGCCCGACTCCGAAGGCCGTGACCTCACCGTTGGACCACTCTTGCTTAGTGATCCACTCGATCACTTCCTTGGCGTCCGCGGACTCCTGGTCATCGAAATCCATGCCCTTGGTGCCGGTGGAGGCGCCGGTGCCACGGATATCGACAGCGACCCATGCGTAGCCCTCGCTGACAAACCTAAGTGCAGCATGTGAGCTTCTGGCTTACACAGCACCACAAGACATACTTGGTGATGTATGCGTTAGTGCGCGGGTTGATGAAATCACCGCGTGCCGAGATCTTGTTAAATGGAAAATCGAGCGTGTAGCCGCGGCTGTGGCGAGTTAGGTGCAAGATCGTGGGCACCTTGAAGCCGTGGTACGAGGCCTGTTCGGACGTGTAGATGTCCGTGGCAAGCTTCTCGCCATCCGCAAGCTCGAGATATGTTGATTCGCGCTCGATAGACTGCGCGTGGAAGAGGCGGACGGACTGGTACGCTTCGGTCCACGAGTTGTCGTTGACACCGGGCGCGCACGTGGCCGGCGTCTCGAACCCGAAGTACGAGTTGATCGCCGACTGCACGACGACCATGAGGCCGACGCTGATCATCATGTTGCTCATGTAGCTCGACATCTTGGAGACGCGAGACGAGAACGGAAGTGAGCAAAGACTTCCCTCGACGGCCCAATCTGATCCGCAGATATCTGGGTTGCAAACCGAACTTCGAAGGGCACCGGCCGCCCCATACAACTGGAATTTGCACATGGTCGAAGTTCGTAGCGTAATCCATGTCCGCGATGTAATTTAGTATTTTTCATGCAAATGCACACTTGATATTTACATACCAAAGACCACAATGGGGATCAGTCGAAATAGAAAATGATCGCCGGTGCCACTGTACGGAGTTAGTGTGCTACGGGTGATCCACACCCTCCTCAAGGTCTCGCCAAGATTGCTCCTTTGGGACCGATGAAACCACTCCCACAAGCAAGCCCGTTGCAGTACTTTGACCGCACTCCATCACACGATTGAACTAGCTGAGATCACTCACTGCCACAGGCATTCAAGTCGAAATTATGTCATTTCAAACATGCATAGGTTTGCCTCTGCATCAGCTTAGAATGGATTCAAGTTAAACAGCGCTCCTTGGCGAAGCGTGTATCCACGATGACCAAGTCGATGTGGTGCAGCTGGATTGCATGTTTATTGCAGTTTCACAGTAGTTGAAGGCATGATTCTCGAGTTCGAGCTACCTCTTCTTACCGAAGAGATCATCTCAAAGTATATGAGCATGAGCATCATTTGGACCTTGACGCTAGGCCGAGCACTCACGACGATGCCAGACATGAGGACTCCGAAGGCGTTTCAAAACATTTCAAAAGATTTTGCAACGCGCGCGGTCGAGG
Source organism: Achlya hypogyna (assembly GCA_002081595.1). NCBI lineage: Eukaryota > Oomycota > Saprolegniomycetes > Saprolegniales > Achlyaceae > Achlya > Achlya hypogyna. The sequence goes on along the minus strand of JNBR01000070.1, from coordinate 135,704 downwards.
AAAACGTTGAGGTTCAACAGTGGTGTGTCTGCTCGTCTGAGGAAACAGCAATTTTAAAAGGAAAAGACACCGGATTGCTAGTAAATAGTGTACACTTGAGCCAAGCCGTTGTAAACGGGACCAAAATTTATGCATTTCCACCTCTGAGCCCCCACTGTCGTCGTAGAGATGGCACAAGGCAAATTGTACACGCCCTTCTGATTGGCTATAAATAGCGCAAGCCAATCGGAGGCGTCCACCAGGCACGGCAGTAACAGAATGTGCTTCAACGACCCTTGGGCCACATGGCGAGAAAGGCCACACCAATGTGGTCGCTCCGTCGACGGGACTTTTTGAATTTTTAAAAATGAAGTCCGCCCGAGCGATGCTGCCGGTGGCGCCGGTGCATAAGACGCGCGCAGACGTGCATTTCGAGAACCTTCTCTCACGCCAATCGCAGTCCCCTGCAGATCCATCAACTAGCCCATTTTTACGCTGCCGCACATAAACACCCCCAGAAAGGCGTTTGAACCCAATTGACTGAAGCGGTCGGCGAGCATTGGGCCTTCCTTCCGATTTCCCACCGAGTTGCTCACAGGAACGCGTAGTATAGCCGGCGCCCGGTCCTCGTCTCCTGCAGAACATGACGCGCGGACACGCAATTGACGTCAAATGACGCGATGTGGCCAAGGACTGGAGCCAGGCCCGACTGCCACCACGGTTTTTCTTGCCGTTTCCTGCAATTCTTGCAGAGTGCAGTCGCGTGTTATGGCTCCTTTTCTTGCGTTATAACACATCAACTCAGTGAAACTTGCGCGACACGCCACATATTCACGACGTTATAACGCACAGAGTGACCAGTCAGTATAGATTTGGCACATTGACAAGAAAACGCACATCTGCTATAAAACGTGGCCAACGAACCAGCCAATCAAATCCCCCAAATGTGTGAGCTAAATATACTCGCCAATCCTGTTGCGTTGAAAATCTGTTGCATCTGACCAATCCTGTGCCGGCTGGCGAACGAAAGAACCATGCGATTGGTGCATACTTCTTCCATGGCTTCTGATTGGTTGAAATGCTCTGGAGAGAGACGCGCACCCTTTGCGTATCTATACTGCGTATACAAACGCCAAGTGGACTTCGGGTGCAAAATCATGTGCGAAGTTCCATGCCATTTCTTTGTGCTTCCAATCTTTCGCTGAAAGCAAGCTATTCTCGACTTTGGCGAGTGGCTCATAGACTCCCCACCATGATGACATCACAGGCAACGCCCGCGTGGGCAACGACGCCCATGACGGCGGTGGGTATCCCGCTAGCAATCCGGCGTGAAGTCCGCGCCCACATTGTGCGTCTCTTGCAACAACGTAGTCGCGCGTCGGCGGCTTCAACTGGCCACCTCCAAAGGGTCGCGGCGCGCATCGACAACCGCCTGGTGCAGCTCGCTGGATCCTGTGCTGAGTATCAGGACCTCTGCACCTTGCCTAAGCGTGTACATGCGAGTGCACTCGAGATCTGCGATACACTTGCCAAGAAGCTCCCAGCAGATGAGGAGCCAGCTTCGCGCAAGCGCCCACTGCCCGCCACATACGACGGTGACGACTACTCGTCAGACGAGACCCAATCTCCGTCGTCCGTGCCGATCCAGGGTGGTGTTCTTGTGCAGAAGAGCCTGTCTCGGTCGTATTCGCGCCGGACTAAGGCCAAGCTGAGCCCAACGCCCGTGCCCCGCTTTAATGGCGTGATCCCCATGTCGCTGCTTTGCACGCCCATCTGCACGGAGCAGGAGCGGTTGACGCTTACGCTCTCGATGGATACGCTCGGCGAGATGCTTTCGGGACAGCGCCCCTTCCTTCCCGGCTTCACCAGCGTCGAGGTGCTCACGATTGAGCCGTCGGCCTCGAACAACCTCTCCGCATCGACAGCTATCTGCCACGCATTTGCATCCTTTGTGGCGGGTGGCGGCTGCCGAAGCGTGAAGTCACTCACAATGGCGGGCATCTTCCCGTCCCTCGCACCCACCCTCCAGCATCCGTTTAACTCGCTCTTCGACGCGTTTGCCAGTGGTGCGTGCCCCAACCTGACGCAGTTGAACTGCAAAGGCAACGCCCTTGGCGACGCTGGTGCCACAGCCATGAGCCTCTGGCTCGCCAACGCGGCGAGCAAACTAGACACACTTTCGCTTGTGGGCAATGGCATCGGTGATGCCGGTGTTCTCGCCCTTGCTTGGGCCTTCTCCCGACGAGGTGGCTCCATCACAACCATCGACCTCGGGCAGAACGTGATCCAGGACAAGGGTGCGGGGGCGCTCGCCGCCGTGTTCAAGTCGGGTGGCTTCTCGTCGCTGCAAGTGCTGCATCTTCGCAACAACTCGATCGGGGCGCCGGGTGCCAAGTGCCTCCTCAAGGCCATTCGGTCGTCGCCCACGCGGCTCCCACTGCGGGAAATGAACATTGACGCCTCTGTGCTTCAGCAACTCCAACGCGCCGCGTAGACAAGCCTGGCGAGTATTATTTTATTTTAATTATTTTGAATCGATCAGCCCCCGAGCTTTGACTTGAGGTTTGTATCCCCGAAAGGCAACCTGAGCAGAGCCACGCGCCGCTGCATGGCTATGTGAGGTGTCGGACCAGCTTCGCAGTGCGGAGGCGCTGCTTGACCGAGGGCTGCGGCAGCTGTGCACAGCCGCTGAACACCTGATGACATGGGAAGCTAGCAGGGTCGGCCTCTTGGCGTTCACGGGCGTGGTGCGCTCCTTGAATAAGATCGTTTAGACTGCATCATGCGATCGTGGCAACTGTGGTAGAACAAGGTAAAGCGTTGCCAGCTAAGGGCGTTGTATTCGTGTATTGAGCTTCTTTTGGGGTTCCAGTTGAGTGACGGGCTGTGCACCGTCCCGGGCGGCGTGGGCAGATCGGCGGCAGTGATTTTGAGCGAGATGAGATCGACAAGCATCGGGAGTGGTTACGCCGTCGCGAGGAGCGACAAGAGCATGTCACGGAGCTGGTGCAGCCGTTCAGGGGCAGTGGGCACAGTATGGGTGGCCCAGGCACCCGTGGTCTGATCTTGTCGGTACAAGGTCGCAACTGGGACGATGAGCCGCACGACGCCTACAGAGGTGAGTCAGCAAAGCTGGCGAAGGCTTGTACTTGTCGTGAACGCAGCTTCCCACGAGGCACTCTCTTCTAGCACCGGTGCCTCGAGCAGCAATGGAATTCCGAGGCTGTTGCACGCCTCCATGACAAGCGCTCGAGTGCTTCCAGGCAAAACGGCGTCGCCCGCTGTGTACACTTTACCGCCCTTCACTACAGGTCCCAGCACAGTCCTTTGCTGTTCAACCTCGTACGTACGCACAAAGAAGTTGGTGATGAGACCTTCAAGGAGTCGGGTCGTTCCTTGGACGGTGTGACTCAGAAGGACTTCTCCGAATGCATCCAGGCCAAGCTCCGCTGCCTTTGCGGCGGCCGTGACCTCCAGCGCCTTTCGCTCGTAGATCCAATCGACGTGCTTTACTGTGGGGTTCCGGCGGCCAGACCCAAGCACCAAAGTCGCTATCGGCCGCACAGTTGGCACAGCCGCGTCGGATACGAAGGCGAGTGCTGGCATATTGCACACATGCACGTGATGCTCTCCATTGGCGTTGACCACTGTGACCATGAAATCCCCAGTGTCGACTGCCGCCCCAAAGCGGGCCCGGGCGGCGGCCTCAATTGTCGCCGGTAGCGAATCCTCTGCCGCAGGGTCCACTGTGAGCCGAGAACGATGGAAGGGCCACATACAGATGCGCCCACGTCGCAGGCGCAGGCACGTATATTCGCCCCCGGACTCGTACGCCAAGCTCATGAGGAACTCCTTGGGTGTCATCGTCGCTCAGTGACTGGCGCGATTCCTGCAATAACACTAATTTCCACCTTTCCTCCATGTAGACAAAGACGACTGATGGAATGACACAAGGGTCGCCCAGCGCACGCAGCGAGACGGTGGGTGTTTCATCGTGCGGACATCCGGGCGCTAGCGAGCGCGTGGGCACAGTCCTCGATGGGCGGCGTCGCATGATGGAGTTGCGGATGGTGTCAAATGATGGATTGGCTAAAAATACTGAGATAGCCAAGCATAGATTGAGGTTTCAGTTGGTTTTTAGCCTGGCGACGATGGAGTCCGCCGGTGACATGGAGATCCGCGTCAAGACGCTGAACGACCACTCGTTCGCCCTGACTGTAGCCCGCACCATTGGCGTGACGGAGCTCAAGGCGATGTTGTTGCCGGCGACTCAAGTGCCCGAGGCTCGCCAGCGCCTCATCTATAGAGGTACCCGTCGTCCGATCGTGTGTCAATCAGCCTTATGCCTCAGGCAAATTGCTCAAGGACGGTGACTTGCTCTCAGCGTACAACATTGAGAATGGCCACACGCTTCACATGGTGGCCAAGCCAGATCGAATTGTCGCTTTTGAGCCTGACGAGACGGAACCGCTCCTCGCTCCAACACGCAACGTCACTCGTACACGGCTGCAGCCACGGCGGCTTGACTCAGCAGCGGCCTTTGCATCCATGCGCCGACGATTGGGTTTGGACGACGGCGGATCGCTACTCGCTAACACGTCGCCCACGGCGACCAGCCAGGCACCACCCAGCGAACCCCCGGGTGGAACCGTGAGCGACCGCGACCCCATCCCTGACGTCTTTGCCGAGCCCGAGCCTGAGTCAATCCCGCCTCCGACGAACGACGTACGTACACACTCTCTCCGCGCCTGTTCGTATTTGTGTTGTAGTCGCTCGAGCACCTCACACAAGGTCTCATGACGATCCGAACTTTGCTGTCCACAGCGTCGGCACCGACGGAGACAGTCCCCGCGCCCGACCGCGGTGCCGTGCTGCGCAGTCGCCGGGAGTTTTTTGTCGGCCAGTGGCTCGACGTCAAGGACACCGTGAACCAGTGGCTCGAAGGCACAGTGCTCGAGGTGTCCGCGTCGCACGTGCACATTCACTACCACGGGTGGCCCACGCGGTGGGATGAGTGGATCGAGAAGCCGTCGCCGCGTCTCGCGGCATTCCGCACGCGCACGCTGCACACCTCAGCATCCCCGTTCCTGAGCCCGACACCCGCAGTGCGCCAGCCCCGCGCCCCGACCACCACGGTGCGCGCGCTCGTCCCGCAGATCCGCGACTCTCTCCACGCCATGCTGCCCTTCGTGGACCACCTCGCAGCGCTCTGTGAGGCCCCTGACGACACGCCCTCGGCCGACGCCGTCGACATGGTCGGCCCACTCTTCGACCGCGTTGGGCGGATCCTTGCAGATGCCGCGGGACTCCTCGAAAGCCTCAACAACTCACGCCTCGCGGATGGTGCCGGTGGTCACCCGACTTCCGTCTCACGCATATGTG
>JNBR01000070.1:74650-121645 GCA_002081595.1 Achlya hypogyna | reverse complement strand
CCGCAACTGCAGGCAAAGCTAAAGGCATCTGTTCGGGAAGACCCCAAGCCTGGGCTCAAAAGCCCCGGAAAGCTTAAATACCGCGGCCGCGTGAGCTGGGAAGTCAATCTCCTCGACTCAAAGTCGGACGCGAGCAAGACCCAAGCCACGTCGCCGCTGCGGAGTCCAAAGACCGTCGCAACACAGCTGAGTCCACTCAAAAGCGTCCTGCAGCACAGCTGCGCTCCCTTATCGCCCGGTAATCGGTCGTGGACCGAGTCAGCCGAGCACGACGGCCTTCTCAAGCAGGCGCTGCGCCACGACGACGAGATCGACGCGCTGCTGTCAAAGTTCGCCATCGCCCAAGTCACGGGCGCCGCCTCGCGAGACACAGTGCTGGCGGCGTACATATCGGCTGCGCTGCGCCCGCTCAGTCCTCTCGTAGGTACGCGGGGCGCCCTCACGCCTACACATTTACGGACCCACCACCCGAAAGTTGTGCCGAGGTACAGAGCCAGATCGTGGGCAACGTTGGCTCATTGGGCACAGCTCGAGCCGTCGACGCCAGCGACACCGTCGAAACCGGAACGGTCGCGGCGATTGGCGGTGTCCCTCGCCAACATGTCAGCCGACGACGATGAGGATGCCGAGGAGGACGAAGAAGCCGCCGCCCAGGACCAGCTCAAAGACTCGTACTTTGGGTCGTCGGCCAAAACCCAGTTTTACGCCACGTACAACTGTGGGCGTGGGTGCATACGGCCACCAAGTTGCGCGTAGGTACTCCAAGATGCACCACAAGACACAGTGCTTTTCGGCCGCCACGGCGTTGGAGGGCCAGAGCGGCTTAGTTTCTGAGTACAGCTACCGTCCCGGGGCCAAGTCGCGGCGTGCTCAGCGCACCGCAACTGGGGACGAGATCCCAGTATCCCCGCGAACGCTGTTTCTCAGCGACTGCCTCGCGTCGACGGACCTGCCGCTTGCTCTGCCGCTACTCATCCGCAAGCACCACACGACAGCCTTTGACTTTTCGTTCCAAAGCCTCGGCGATAAGTTCATCAAGCAGTTCGCCGCAGGTCTGTTATTCCATGCACTGGCGAGACTAGCTGGCACACCTAGCGCTCCGGGACGTACCGTTTGTGGAAGAGATCAACGTTTGCGACAATCGGTTGTCGGACACCGCGCTCAACCGGCTGCTGCGCGCGCTCGAAACCAAACCCAACCTCATGAAGCTGAACATCTCTCAGAACGAGATCGGACCCGCGAGCGCCGCTACGCTCAAGCAGTACATCGGCTCGACGCTGTGCACTTTGACGCACCTGAGCATCTGCAACGCCGACATCGACGACCACGAGTGTGCGGCCTTCATGAGCGCCTTTGAAAGTAGTTGACTGTCGATCGGTCCTGTCCACGACACTTGTAGGCAACAAGTCCGTCAATGACCTTCGCATGAGCCGCAATCGCATTGGCGAGGCTGAAAACCTCAACGTCGTGCAGCCCGACCTCATTACGGGCGGGGAGGCCATCGGCGGCATGCTCAACGTGAACCTCACACTTACTCACCTCGACCTCGCGTGGAATCTCTTGCGGCTCGCGAGGTAGGCCAGCCGCGCGACGGCGCTCACGCTGCGCCCAGTGGCGTGACGCTTGCCAACTCGCTGCGGCTCAACTACAACTTGTACGAGATTAATCTCGCGTACAACGCCCTGGGCGACGCTGGTACTTTGCCTGCAGTATCCCCGGGTGAAGTGCCTTAGGCGCTATGGCGTTCGGGCAGTCGCTTGAAACGAACAAGTCACTGCGGGTGCTCGACCTCTCATATAACAATGTGCGCTGCCGCGGCGCGTCCGTAATCGCTTCGAGTATTTCCCGCGCCAACACGACGTTGCACAAGCTCGTGATGGACGGCAACAACATCGGGAAGGAAGGCGGCCGCATCCTCATGTATGCCATGGTGCACAACGGCACACCCAGTACGATCTTGGCTTTCGGGGCGCACTAAGTGGCCGCAGGCGGGTGCTCTATCTCGCTGAAGGCGTGCAGCCTCAACGACCACAGCCGTCAGGCGGCTTTTGATCCGTTGGAACCGGGCGGGACTTACGTCTTGAATTGTGCCGAGCCGTACGACGCGATGATAGCGCACGAGCTCCTGCGGCTCGCCGCCACCAAGCGCGGCTGCTCGTTCTCGCAGCTGCTGTACCGCCCGTCGAAAGAGACACCGATGAAGCAATCGCAGAACATCCGCCTTGTGCCACCCCGTACGCCCAACGACGGGCACCAGAGTGCTGAGATGCTGCCTTAGCCAGCTCGCACAAGAGCGCCCTTGACATCACATTCACCGACATTGACAAAGACAAGTCGGGCGCTGTCGACCTGAACGAATTGCTTGCCGTGCTCAAGGAACTCGGGTTCCATCCGAGTCCTGCGCAAGCCCGTGCGCATATTCGTGCTTGCTTGGCGCCTGAGCCACCGTAGAAACGCTATTCGACAAGATGGACGTCAACCGCAGCGGCGCGATTGAGGAAGACGAGCTCACGGGCGATCTCTTCCACGCCGTCTACCACATCATCGACTCGGATCAGTCGGGTTCCATCGACATGGATGAGCTGCGCGAGGCCTTTGTCGTACGTGCGGTTCGAGCGACGGGAAATATGCTGGGCATAGCTGCTGGGCGGGTCCCCCACGGAGCGCGATGTGCAAACAGCCATGCGGATTTACGACGTCGACGGCAGCGGTACGATCGAAGAAGACGAGTTCGTGGAGCTGCTCAAGAACCAGGTCCGTGAACCCTCGGTGCCTGGTTTTACCGGCCGCAGGTCATCCAACGGGTGCAAATGAACGCGCAGGAGCGCCTTGTGGCAGCTATGGCACTGCGAGAGGAGAGCAGCGGGGCGGTGTGGAAGGTGCCGACCTCGGGCATTCTCGACGTCACATTCCTGTACGAGCGCGAGCTCATGTACGAGCGTGAGTCCATCGTCACCTACGGTACCAGCGAAAGCGACGCCTGCTCACGCGAAGCAGGTCTCTCGGAGCACGGGCTGCAGCAACTCGTCAAGACAGTTGAGGCTGGCAAGGTCGCTCAGCAGCACCACGAGATTCTTAACGCCGCGGTGGGTGGGTGTCCTCGACCCAAAGCTTATGAAAGTAGGTCGAAAACACCGACATCCGCATGAGCGCCGAGCAGGCCATCGTGCTCATGGACACGTGCGGAGATCTGCAAGAAACACGCCGAATTGCAGGTGTCGCCAAGATGCTCCCTCAGCTTGTGTCAAGCAAAGAGGCCCAAAACCTCGTCAAGCACGTGCTCTCGTTTCGCGAACGGTACATTTTGCGGGCCCGCCTCGGCTACGCCTACTTCCCGCTCATGGGCATTCCCACCGCCAAGTATGAGCTCGACTTAAGTCGCCCCCAAGACCGCCAGGTCCCGCTGCACCGTCGAGCGCGGGCGCACCTCTCAGCGTAGGCGTTGATCAAGCTCGCGGAGGTGGCCCAGGCCGAAAAGCAGTTCTCGCGCACACGTTCGTGCCGAGGAGGTATATCGCCATTACATTCGCCATCACGGACTGAGCCTCGCAGACACCTCGCAGCACGGCAACTGGGAAAACTTCCGCAACGAAGTGTACGACGGCAAGCCCGTCATCTTGACATCGACGTTTTTCCAGGTGCGGTTCGCGGCTAGTCCCATGCCCACGGCCGCCATAGAGCGTGCCGACCAAGGGAAAGCTCGAGTTTGACTACGTGTCGACAGCCCGTCCAAAGCGCGGCACGAAACCCATGTCCACGCGCCGCTTTCAGCAGCTCGTGCAGCAGATCGGCCGCGACAGCGCCTCCGAGCTGCAACGGCCTAAGTCCGCGGCACTCACGGCCACGCAGCGCTGGGCGCTAGTACGCCACGCTGTCCGCCACCGCAAGATGCGTGCTTGGCTCCGCCGCGTGACGCAGGTGCGTGGCTCGAGTCACTGACGCCCGACGCTGCTTAGGTCTTCCGCATTCGGCACATCTCGGCCGAGAGCGTGCGCGACAAGCTCTTCCAGATCGAGACGGCCGTCGGCGACCGGTGGCTCTCGGTGAACCAAGTAGGTCGCGCGAGCTGGATCGCAGGCGACGGGCAGATGTAGGCACACGAGATTGTCGACTGCATGCCGACGCCGCACCGCGGCAAGACCGAGGCCGTGCGCTTGCTCTTCGCGCGCATCATCGACATCGAGAACTTGGCCACCGTACGTGCCTCTGCCCGTGCCGCCTCAGCCTCCGTAAACAGATCATCGACGCGCTCACGCTGCCCGAGCAGAAGGAGATCGCGCGCACGCTCGGGTGGCTCAACATTCTTAATCCCAAGTCTCCCGACCGCTACTATGAGCTCGACCTGGCGGTGCGAGACGAGCGCGAGGTTGCCAAGACCTTTGTGGCCCTCGCGGTGACGGAGCCCGTGCGTTGCTGCCGTTGGCTCTGGGGCCCATTCAATGCGCTAGGGTGAGAACTGGATCAACGAATCGTTTGCGTGGTCCAAGGGCGAGCCGCCGATCCCAGGGTGGCAGCTGCCCATCAGCTGGGCCAAGGTAGACACAACGCCGAGGTTGGGGCTCAGCCAAGGGTGCAGGAGGACGGAAGCCCTGAAGACGGACCCCGCAGGTCGGGTTGGCTTACACTCGAGTACACGTCTGCGGTCGAGAACGGCTGCAGCCCTGTGTGGGCCCTTCGCCAAGAGCTGCAATCGCGTTTCCTTTGCGGTACCCGCCTGTACCTCTGATCATGGCGCCCTCAGTCCTCAATCGCACGCGGTGTCGAACCAACTAATGTATATAAAATCGAATGCACTTGTTACTCGACGACGGTGGCTTCCGTCGCCTTGAGTTTGCCACCGGCGACGTACTGCTGGTACCACTCGGTGTCCTCCATGGTCGCAAAGTCCGTGGCCCTAAACTCCTCATCCAGGATGCCGTAGCTCTCGCAAGTCTCCATCCACACATGGCATTCCTACACGGATATGCGTTGAAACCATTGGGTCGGTTTGTCCTGTCGCCAAACCTGCGGGTTGCGGTACAGAGGCAGGGCATATAGCGTCGCGAGCGGATAGCAGCCAAACTGGTCGTGCAGGTGATGTGCCGTGCGCAGCGTCAGGATGGTCTCGGCTTCGAGGGCGGGCTGCTTGTCGGCGTAGCACTTCAGTGTCTCGAGGAGGTTCCTGCCGAGACAGTCGAGCAGCTTGGGCGCACGCTCGTCGAACGCATCGAGCTCATCTTCCATGCAATGGCGAATGACGTGCTACGAGCCGTCCATGAGCAATCGAATAAGCACGAGCCTCGGCGAACATCGCATTTGTCCGTGTCAAACTCGATCGAGCGAAGCACCGACTTGAACTCGGTGGCAACGTAAGCTAGGCGCGGCACCCATGCCTTTGGGTCGGCCTCTAAGCAGCCTGTGACGCCGGTTCCGAGTGCCAAACGTACTTTCGACTTGGATCAAGAACGCGTTCATTTCAATGAGCGCGTTGTAGTTTTCACCAAAGATGTCTAGTGATTGTAATCAATGCTACTGATAAGAAGTGGCCACGCGTACCGTACGAACGTTTAAAGGTCTCAAAGATCTTGACAGGATCCTCGGTCGCGAGGAGCGCCATGAGCTGGGCTTGCAGCAGGATGACCTCGGACATATCTTCAGTCGTGACGCGGTCCTCCTCTTCGTCGTCCACGTCCTCAACCTTGGCCTCTGTTGCAATATGAAGCGATGGGCGTTGCAATGGAGGTTCCTACCAAGGACGTCGTCGGACGACGTCGTGGGCTGATCGAGGACGTTGCTGTGGTGTTGGAGAAGGTGGAGGCAGATGCCAAGCGCCTATGCAATTGTCGGTCCCGTGTGTAAGATTGCCCTGAAACCTTTTCCTGCAGCTGCTTGGGCGACTGGAGCGTCTTGTCGAGATCTTGGTCCGCGCCGCCTGAGACCAGCTGAGACTCTGCGCGATTAAAGGCGAGAGCATACTTTCGAGGAGATGCTGCACCAAGTGGGAACCTTCCTTGAGGGCCTTGGCGTACTGGAAGTGCGACTCGAACGCTTCTGGCGTGTCCATGTCCACGGCGGCTTGGAACTGCTGCAACGCCGCTTCCAGTACCTTGCTATCACGCGCATGAGCTAGCGTGTCGAAGAGCCAACGCACCGGTCCTGTTTCTCCGTAGCGACAACCATGGACGTACTGCCGTAAAGAGCCATGCCGTACGGGCCCATCTCGTCTTTCCCAAGCAACTGAAGCGCCTGTTCAAACTTATCGACCGCGGCCTCGGCGAGAGTTGCGTCGTCGTTTTCAGTTGCAATCCGCGAGATGGCCGTGCCCCACATGCAAAGCGTGTTGCCCATCTGCTCGTTGGTCATGTTGGGGTGGGCGTCCATGAGCGCCTTGAGCCGCTTGCCAATCTGCCACGATTCTACGGGCGGCTCAGCCTCGGTGCTATGCAGAGGTCAGTACCGCGCGCAGTGGTGTCGCCTTGAAGCTGCGCGTTCACGCTCTCGATCTCATCGTCCACGGAAGCGATCTTGCGCTTCTTTCCATTCATTCGCATCATCATCGTCCTGCCAACCCAAAATGGCCAATCACTGGCGCACAATCACCATTATCCGGCGTCCACCGGATACGCGCGTTGCGTGGCAGCCCGATTTGCTTGCTGGCGTCGACTAGTTCCACGCCTCGTTAGCTGCCCGCCCAACTTTGCCGTTCGGTGCTTTGCATTCGACGCCAGGCGCACTTCATCGCTTCCGCGCGACGCGGGGGGGGTGCATCGCTCGAGCGGCCTCAGGAGCTGCTCGGGCAAAGGGAAGTCCGCGTTGCTCGGCTACTTCTGGCGCCAAGTCGGTGAAATCAGCTGCCACCAAGTCGGCAAACGGGTGAACATAAGCAGGCTGTGGTGGTCGCTGCGAAGTTGTCGGTCTGGCGCGTTCTTGCCGAATTCTCGTGCTTACGTTAGGGCGCATAGGAGCGTGCTTGTGAATTAGGTGCCGGAAGCCCCAACCCGCTTCAAGTGGTGCGGCGGAAGCAACTTCCGGAAGATCGCAAATGTATCATCCGGACAGCCACGTCATTTGACAAGTTGCACCATGCTGCACACGACGGCGCTGCTAACGGGTTTCGGCGTCTGCGCCTGGATCGGGTACCACGCGTTGGTGGCCAACCCCATCGTGCTCTTCTCGTGGCACCCGGTGTGCTTTGCTCTTGCGTATCTCCTCGCCACGCCCTCGTACGCCGACAACGTCACATGCCAGCTCATGGAGGATGGCATCTAGGGCGCTCTTGGCTATGGGCAGCCGCCGTCTTGAAAGCACCTTCGCCAAACGGTGGGCATAGTGCACTCGAGTGCTTTCTTATATCGACACTTAGTGAAGCGCTGCTTGATTGGCATGCGTACATGCAAACGGCCACGGTGCTTCTTATGAGCGTGGGCTTCGGTGCCATTTACTACAACAAAGAGCGCAACGGATGGCCACACTTCCAAACAAACCACGCCCTTGTTGGCTGCGCAGCCGTTGGGTGCTATCTCCTCAACTACGTTGGCGTACGTGCGACGGGCTCGAGGTTCCGGTTTAAGTAAAATCGCAGGGTGTACTCTCACGCAACAAGAAGAACCCCAAAAACGTCATTCACCGCGTTTTCGGCACGCTGTCGTTTTTGCTCTCAGGTTTGCAGGTCACGCTAAAGGTTGTTTCTCACTCGATACGCTAGGAACGGCGCTTTGCCTGGGATTCTACAGCGGTGGCTGGGGCAAGAAGAACTTGGGTGATGAAGGCCAGCTCATCGCGTGCGGCTTGGTCGCCATTGTGCACGTGGCCACTGTAGCTTTCTTGCTTTCGGCAAAGGCACCAGCCAAGAAGACTGAGTAGCAACCCTCGTAACCATATCCATCTCATTTTGGTACCAACACATCTTTGACTTCACAACACTCTAGTAGTTTAGCAGATGCACGCCTCTTCTCGGTAATGGCCCTCGGGCATCGTGCATCAAGGTTACGCTTGGGCTCCTCAACGCCGTCGCACAAAACTTCCGCAGGAGACGGAAGGCTGGCGCGATTCAAAGCGTCGGGATTTTGACGCAGTCGAGACCCGTGGGCGAGAGCAGGAGTTGCACGCTCGCCACTACGTGGGTCGTCGGGTTGAGATTGGGAAAAATCTCGTGGTCGAAGTGAATGTGCTTGATGAAGTACGGGGCTAGCGCCTGGAAGAGCTCCCTACGCGCACGTCGGACACCGTCAATCGCAAGGGCCACTCTACTTGTACAGTACTTGGTACGCGCCGTCCGTATCCACTGGCATCCCTTTCTCCGGCTTGGCAAAGACGGAAAACATTTTACCGAGGGCGTCGTACTCCTGCTCTTTGATTTCAATCACGAGACCACGACAGTGGACGTACGTGATGGTTGAGGCGCACGCCACAGGCCTTCAGCACGCGCTCGAGGTCTTGGGGATCCACTTTGCCCGAGTTGTCGACATCGTAAGCCGTGAAAAGCGCGAACACTTGACCCCACTCGATGCGCAGGTCGTAATTGCAAAAGAGCCACAAAAAAGACGCGACCTCTTGACGAATGTGGTCCGAAAGGTCCCAGAGAGGCCGGTCGTCGGTGAGTGGGTCATCTATGGAGCTCGTCTCGAGTTTTAGGGTCGTCCTTTGGCCACTGCGCCCACTGCTGTAGTAAGCGGTGAGCGTCTCCTTGCGGCTGAACGCATTGTGCACGTCGTATTTGATTTTCTCCCAGTCCCCAAACGGAATCTCGTGGCCAATCCTAACTACGGTTGGTACAACGGCAACTGGCGGGGACCAACCACTTGTCGAAGTGCTCCTTCGCGAAGACGGCGCGCGGGCAGGTCGTGACCTGAATCACGTGCCGGTTGCCCATGACGTCCATTGGCAGTCGCATGAGCTCCATGCGGTTCTTGAGCAAGCACCCCTTGCTGAAGAGATTGATCGGATACGACTGCGTCTTCAGCCACCCATGCGCGTCGATCTCAACTGCGAGCGAAAACACGTGCGCTGCTTCGTGTGCCGGGGAGCCCGACGGGGCGGACACCAAGTTGGGGGCCTGGAGGTCTCCTGGAGTGTACCCGCGCAAGAGCGACTCCATGCGGCGCAGCTGGTGCAAGTGCCGCGACACTTCCCGACACACCACGAGGGCACCTGTGATCTGCACCGCATAAAGAACTACCAAGTAGCTTGTTTTGACGCACCTGCCGCGTGAATATGGGGATTTTGGATAGTTCAAGCCGATGAAGGCTGCGACCACGGGGATACTAGCCATCAAGTGAATGTTTCTTCATAGAGCCATGTCGGCATACGTACCACTAACATGAGCACGCCGAGGACTTCGATGCCGAACGAATCCCACACGGGCGCAGCTGTGATGGCAAATTCGGTGAATCCGGCCACCCGGTCGGTCATCGTAATTCGCTGGACCCCGTCGACTTGGGTCGCATCACCCTATAACTTTAGTAGCACAAAGCATTTTGCAGCCATAGCTGTACCACAAGATCCCATCGGCGAACACAAATCATTTTTCCCTCTTGTACCACTCGCTTTAGGAGACCTACACCATCACGTGCAAACCCAGCGGTGTGGGTGCCAGCCCACCTTCGGCAAACGGAACTTCGAGGATGTCTCGTGTCGAGACCGACACACGCCGCTGGAGCGACGGGTTCACAAACTTCAGCTCCTCGGGCGGCAAAATCTCATGGACAGTAAACGCAGAGGAGGGAGCGAGGCGCTACCTTAGGCGTCCACATAGCCGTCTTGTCTTCATTGAAGAGCCACAGATGTCCTCTGTCGATGGAGAACGTTGCGATCGATGCGTTGTAGACTGCGTTCATAACACCAAGCGGGTTGAGCTCTTTGTAAAACGACATGCACGTCTCAAGCAGCAACTGTGAACCCACATAAGTTTGCACCAGTCGTCATGATAGTGGACGTGCCTTGGTATCTTCGTGCAGTTGAATCATATTCTACGCGGGGGTTGGCGCGGTGCACACTGAAGTCATACCTGGCGCTCCATAATGCTTGTAAGGATGCCCGCCACTTGGTTGACGACAATTGCAACGAGGGAGTCTTCATACTCAAAGTCGTGCACTGTGCCCTTGCGGTTAATGAGGTGTAAAAGACCGAAAAAGGTCTTGTCTTTGAGCTGGTTTTTGCCGTAATGGAACAGCGGCACATACATGACCTGATAGAGGTATCACGTTGAGCGCTTTGGCCAAGAACTCACCTGCTGCGCTGCGACGCCGCCCACGGTGTCGACAGCCGGGTTATAATAGAGGCACATGCCTGTGGAGTTGACGATGATGGTTTCGCGCTTGGTCATGGCTTCTTCCATGATAGAGTTCCTAACCGACACTCAATCCCGGGTACGAGCAAACTCGATGGCACTTGTAGCTTGCCGAGCGAACATCCACGCGGGTTTTGCGAGTCTTGTGGAAAGTGAAGAGTTCGTTCGTGCGCTCGTCCACGAGATAGATTGCGGCCCCTTGGACGCCGACGATGTCCTCAGCCGCGGAACTTAGATTGAGCAAAGCCTCGTTCAAATGCAAGTGGCGAATGTACGTGCCGATGCATTTGCTCACATCCTAGTCAAATCGAAAATCTGCCATGCGCTTTTGGCGTACCTGAGTCTTCTGGAAGAGATTGCTGTTCTCCATAGCGAGTGCAATGAGCTGTGCGACAACGACCAAGTGCTCTTCGTCTTTGGTGCGGAAGGGTGTTCCGCCGGACTTGTTTATCATCTGAATAACGCCAAGTAGCGTCGTCTTGGAGCTCATTATGGGCGCTGCGAGAATGCTCTTGGTGCGGTATTTGGTCTTTTCGTCGTAAGCCTATGGCGCGTTTGGTCCTGTAGCGCTTGCAATTGACTCGCCTTGTTGAAGCGCTTGTCCTCGTATGCATCTGGGACGTTGATGAGTGTGCGCAGCTCAGCACAAGCTCCTGCGATGCCTTCACCAAAGCGCACGAGAATCTCCGTTCCTACAAACAGTCTTTAAGACGTCGAGACGGGCGGTGGCGTCGACCTTTGTGGAAGTCAATACTGCCGGTGCCCATGTCGGATTGCCAGGCACTCAGTACATGCTCTACGAGGGCTTTTCAGAAACAAGCAAAACAGAAGCTCAACCGGTGGGGGAAACCATCTTGGTCACAAATAGCGTGCAACGATCTGTGGCCGCTTGTCAAACCATCAGAAGCACCTTCAAGGATGTACCAGTGTCAAGAAGTTCCTTCGTTGACTTCATCACAAGCATCGAGAGCTTTTTGAAGTCGAGGCACGTAAAAATTTGTCGAGAGAGGCTCAAAAGCACCTAGAGTGGCGGTGACAACCCCCTCCTTCGCTGGATCAAGGGCACGTATTCACTGCGACGGTTCGTTTCGAGCTCAGTAAAGCTCATGACTTTCTTGAGCAACCCACCGCAAAAATTGGCTAGTCCCGAGAGGAGGAGCTGGTCTTCCGTCGTAAATGGCTGGCAGTTCTCAACTGCGACTTCAAGGCCCATGCCCCGAAACTTTTGCGTCTTGCCGCACACCTGCCCCATTGTTCGGTCCGGCATCAACAGCACAGACCTACTTGCAAAACCGCGATGGGTTCACGGGAGTCGCCGCTGCAGATTGGCAGCAGAAGCGTGGCCGAACTTTTGAGCTTGATGAGCCGGTCGGTGCTCGTTGAGTCGCCCGAGTACAATGGATGCGACACAATCTTGCACCCGGGAATGTTGAGCGTCTCGCGCGTGTGGTACACGTACGGCGCGAAGCCTGGTGCAGTGTGTAACAGCGCACGAGGCAGGACGACGGCAGGCACCGACTGACGCACTATAGCGTCGGATCGCCCTGCATGTCCGGTCTAGTGGGCATCGCAATCAAGGGCTCAGTGAGGTAGCTACCGAAGGTGGTGTGTTGTTCGCGTGGGAGGCTGGTTGCTGCGTCAAGTACTCGTTGTACGAGGTTTGGAGCGATATGGGCACGGGGGCGATGGCGAAGCGTGAGGTGACGGTCTCGCCATCAGGCCGGCGCACGCGGCACCAAAACTCGTTTTTTTGGAATGGGTCGACGACAAATACGAAAGCCTAGCACAGCAATAGTGCATTGAATTCGAATCCATAGATCAACCTCTTCGGCGTCCACAAGTGCTAGTGCTTCGGCTGAGATTAGGGCTACCAGCTCGTATAGGTCGGTGCACGAGGCAACGCGTTGAAAGGAACCGCTAAGTGCTTTGAAGCCCGTGTGTACGTAAGCTAGCTTGGATGCCGTGTCCTTGACCGCGGTTACGCCGATGAGAGAATCAAATGAAGATACCTTGACCTCATGAAGCCACTGCTCAGTATAATGGCCCGGTAACTTCTTCAGCGAGTCGAACACTTGGTTTGAAAGGAGGGCTTCGTAAGCCGCACCGATGTCGGCGTTCTCGAAATGCGGTTCCACCTGGCATCGTAGTGGGACGACGCCACTCCAAATCGCATCGTCAAGCATGCGCGTGGTCCCAACTTTGGCTACATTGGCGCTTGGGACGGGTGGAAGTCAGAGGAGTACCGCGAGAATCGTGGCCATGATGGAGCGCACGAATCTCCAGCATGCGGATCGTCATGTCCCGTTCGCGTAGGGAAGCTTCATGCTGAGCCAACTACAGGCATTGGTACCTCCCATACATCTTGTCAAGCTACCTCTTGCTCGAGCTTTTGGATTTTGCGCAGGTACATCTTGCTTTGCGCTGCGAACTCCTCGGCCCGCTTCTTCTTCTCAGCCTCCAAGTTGTGCACTTTAAGGCGGAGGCCCTGAATCTCGCGCTGCTCGGTGGGTGTTAAGCCTATGCGGTCCGGGCCCTTCACAAGGCGTGGGGAGACGCCTATTAGCGACTCGTCAGCACCTCTTCTTTGTCTAGATCAAATGCCTCGCGGACTAAACCCAGATGTGGCAGGGCGTGCTGGGGACCGTGCTATTAGGTGTTGAGGTGCGAGTCAGCCCCGGATGGCGCACGAGTAGTTGGAAAGTTGTTTCGAGTGGGATCAATGATGGGCAGATTGTACTCAACGGCATCGGCACTGCGCTTGGCCACAAGAAGGCTGTGCTCCACCTCGAAGGCCGTGTCGGCTGTGATGATCAGGGTGACACGCACCTGCTGATGGAGCTGGAGGTCTTGCTGCAGATGGTATAGACGCTCCT
The DNA here is from genome assembly GCA_002081595.1 of Achlya hypogyna. NCBI lineage: Eukaryota > Oomycota > Saprolegniomycetes > Saprolegniales > Achlyaceae > Achlya > Achlya hypogyna. The sequence continues at coordinate 108,505 of JNBR01000070.1, read as the reverse complement.
CTAATGTCGCCTTGTCGTGCTTAAGCCGTTCAATTAGCTTGTTTTGCTCCCGTAGCTTGGCAACTGCGTTACGGTTGACGCTAAGCTCATTCATGGTACGTATCGAGAGATACATGTGCGTACATTTCGAGGGAGCGGTACGACTCAGTGCTAGTGCTTACAGTGGGGCTGACGTGCAAATACTCATCGAGAACGTAGTCGGCGGCGGGGGATGCGCTGTCGATGGCGCTGTCGTCTTCGTCCACCTCCGCTATGCGCGGCCGCAAGGCAGTCTCTCGCACCGGTTGGTCCTCCGTGGGCAGCGGCAGGCGCTGCTTCTCAAGCGTCGCGCAGAGCTGATTGAACAGGGGCGTCGGCTTCGGAGCTCTCCTGGAACTCATGTTGCATTGAGGCAGCACTCACTTTTTATGAGAATTGCAAAACGACTGAAACGGATATGAATGCTTATTGAATAAGTTGGATCTTGACGTCCGTGTAAGCCCGCATGCTTGAGAGCTTGATAGCGATCGCCTTGTGCCGTTTGTTGTTAGCACTTGGTACATGAGAGCTACGCACCTGGTCCGTCGAGTGTGACGTCAAGAAAACAAGTGCGACGAAGAGACTAACCAGTGTGTCATGCATCTGTAAGAGAACGATCTTGACGTACCGCTGTGGAGAGACTGCATCGCCGAAGAGCTGACGAAGTCGTGACAGAAAGCTACCCACGGATTGTACTTCGAACCGACGGCATTCAAGCTTGATACCAAGTGCGAGTCGTGGCATTTGAGCGCTCAATTTCCGCTGAGATCCATTTTACGACCTCCTTCAATGGGACGAGGCGTGAGATTCGGCTTGCTAGGCGCGCTCTTTTGGGTGGTGGCTCCACGCTGTAAACGCTGGTCGATCGCTGTCGGCTAGTTGATGGCGCTTGCTCGATGGTTATGCTCTCGTCCTACGACACGAAGTAGTAAACACCTACTGCAAACTTGTAAACAACTATGCTGGCGTCCAATGTATTGTTCGCAGTTGTCTGATTTGCGTGTACAAATGACCGAAAACTGCTACCACAGACCTGTTGCGTTGCTTGGGTCACACCGAGTTCACAAATTGGAACTTCGCTCATGAAGCTGTCTCTCAGGTCGGCATCTGAACCCCCCGTAAGCAATAGCTCAGGTACCGCTTCACAAGATACACTAATGTACCTTCATGATGCTGCACAGACTTCCAAGGATAGATTGGTGGGACAGTGGTGGTCGACTGGATCGGGAATTGCAGCAATAGCTCGCCTTGTAGTTTGTAGAGGTCCGAGTCATTGCTGAGAAAGCAATGACTCTGCAGATTATTGAACGTCGATGGGATGCGCAGCGTTGGAGGTAAAACTGGATCGACGGGGACTTGTGCCCTCGGAGATGTTGGTGGAAAAAAATGCTGGATGGGCTTGCGGAACTATCAATGAAAAGAGCCGTAGAATTGTTGCTTTCGAATGCTGTTGCCTGCTCAGGGTTTGTCCTAGTGCAAGACAGTGGGTTGAGAGAACAATGCGTGCCATGATACTTTTCCAAGGTCCTGGCGGGCATCTTGACCTTATCTACCAGCGTAGCTTGGGCCACATTGTACGCCATTTGTATCTTGGCCTTAAGCGCAAGATGCTTAACAAGACCAACACTGCATTGGCTCGGTGCGGTTGGGACAATTGATCTCGAAATGTGATCACCCACGAATGCAAGTGGATGTCGACGACTCTGTTTGCTTCTTGTGAGAGCTGGGCGTGGCTCGGAAGCCGCGTCTGAAATTTCGTCATCTTCGATTCTACCCATGAAGAGCATCAATGGCTGACGTATATCAAGACTTACCCGTCTTGTATCTGCTGTGCCACAGATGCGCGAGGACTGTGAGTTGCGTCCACATCACAGACGACCTCAATCGGGTGTGGTGAGAGGGTCGTATCACAATTGACTGGCACTGGCGCAAAGTCGTGCTCTTGCCACTCGTTGTCATAAAGTTAATGTGAGGGAAGAGGTTGCATACCGCTGTTGATTTCCACAGCAACGTCTTCCCCTTCATTGACGTTGGCGCCTGCGTCCTCGACTGATACGTCATCGATGTGCACGAAGTCCTCCAAAACGAAAGGTTTGATGCACTTCAAGCACTTGGAAACTACACGATCTGATGAAGTTGGATGGGCAGAAGCTAATCGTACAAAAGAGATCTGTTGTCGAGTCTCTGGGAGAGTATATTGTTGGCATACAGTCGATGGAAGGCTTCGGTTCATCCAAGATGTGCTCGCCAAGCGATGCGCCATGGCACTGAGACCAATCGATGTTTGGAATGGGAGCACTCGTCCAGACCGGAAGCTCGACGTCTTTTGCGTGGGCTTCTCCCGCCATGAGGTGCTCAAACATATCTGCCAAGTCTTGAATTCTCTGTGGGTCTTCGTGTGATCCGTCCCGCTCCGGGGAGTTGGTTCTCCACTCCCGATCTCGCCTGGTAGCTCGCTTGACAGTCACTTTGGCTGGATGCATGTGTGACTATTGCACGTCAAAGCGAGTCGATGCAGGAGTGACATACGTTTGCTGTAGCTTTGGTCAAGGCATCGATCTGACGCTTGAGAAGCTCTAAAGGCACCGTGCTTTAGTTCCTGAACTCTAGTGATTTGATTGCCGATACGCAGCTGGACGTTAAGAGAACTTGTGCTGATCTCTATGTCTCATGCGTCATTACCAAGTTCATGTGAAGGAAATGAACGCAGGATACCTTCCTGTAGCTGTTGGCATCGCCGCTTCTTGAGGCTTGAAGACACGGATGCGCTTTGCATTGCGGGGGCGAAGGACGACTCTAAGAGTGACGTATACGTGGTCTTCCATGGGTTCTTTAGGTGGCGCTTCTTCTCGACGTCGTCCTCCACGCCATGGAGCGCGTCCATTTGCGTCATTTCGCGCACTTCGCCCACTGAGCACCGGTATCCGGATGCCGATCAATGACCGATATTCGAATACAAATAACGAGTCAAGGCAACGGCAGTTACACTCATATCCGGCACGAAAGATCGCGCGGGAGTCGGGTCAGCCCAGTTGGAATTCTGCTGTGGAGTCCTCTAGCAACCATGCTCTCTAAGACACCGAAACGCCGGATGAGCCGCGCCACGATGGCCCGAAATATGAATGTGGGGTACAGCGACCTCATCGACTTGACGAGCAGCGTGTGGGCTGTCCGTGAAGCCGCTCCTGCCACACCCATGAACCCCAAGGTTCAAGCTTGCGCGAAGGCAATGCGCCAGATCCTAGAGCAGAATAAGGCGCAGCTCGAGAAAACGATGCGTTTGGACTACGACAACCTGCTACGCACCATCGATACTGAAATCCAAGAGACCAAACAAAAACTCGAGCTCTTTCATCAAGTGAACGAAGCAATTCACGACAAATGCACGAAACGTCTAAAGCGCATGACAGACGCCGCGACCGAAGAGATGGAGTGCGATATGTTTATTCTCACCGAGACAATGTTTTGGACTCAATGCGCGTTGCTTTTCTAGGGAGGTGCAGAAGGTGCACGACAACATTTGCAAGGACATAGCGCAGCTATACGACAAGGCCAAGCTGAAGACGATTCGCGACTTCAAGGCTGAGGCCGACAAATTGCTGCAGTCCGTGAAGTGATTGTCAGCACTGATAACATCAGCCCTTAGTAGCGTAACCATTACATAATCCTAAGAAATTTATATTCTCTGATACAAGAGGTACGAAGCTTGCGCAGGACCCAAGGAGACCGAAGATCGCGAGCAGTCCCTGTGTTGTTATGATCGATAAAAATACGAGCTGGAGCTGGCGCCAGGGTATCCCGGCATGGGGTTGCGCTGGGTGCTGCCCATGGGTCGACCAGCGGTTTGCGTGGAAGGCGCGACCTGAACCTGGAACATGTGACCAGACGGGCATGCAACACGCCTGTCGCTTTTCGTGAGCTTCCTGTGCCTGGAACCGGTAACGTACATGTTGTACATGTGTGGCAATACACGCATTTGGATACGGCATTGGGGACACTGCACGAGTGCTCCTTGGGATCCCGCGCGGTACGTGGCACCGTTCGCCGGGGGTGTAGCTGAGGGTGCCGGCGAGCTGGCTTCGTCCGGCCGCGCTTTGACGTCGGCCGGCGTAACGCGCTCGCCGCAGTCGCGGCAGAATTTATGCGATGCCCGGACCCGAGGGTGATCGCAAGCTTTCTTGATTTGGACTTCGCTCATATTGGCCCTATAGTACAGCTTGAGCCTATTTATGAGCTTCACCGAGCGCACCTGCACGAGGGGCACTGGTCCGAGTTGGACGACTCGGAACTTTTGATGTCCTTGAGGCAGCTCCAGTGGAACGAGTGGCCGCAGGCAGTCGTGTAGATAGCATGACCCATTTCGAGAACTTCAAGGCAGATTGCGCACTCTTCGATGACAGACTCAAGCTGTGTGATCACGGGCTTTTCTTGCATCCTACAACAGGTGAATGAGAATCGCACACAAGCTGGCTTCATTGACGGACAGGACGATGTCGCGCGCGCGCTCAACAAGTGACTCGAGCCACTGGTGGTGCATAAGCGGCTCTTCCGACGTGGGATAAATATGGTCGAAGCTGCGGCGCCGCATAACGGTCGGGAGCGCGTCGCCGAAGTGCTTGCGCACTAGTTCATTGTAGGCTTCGACCTACCGATGAAGTCCAGTCAATATTAAGAAGCATTGGGCCAAGAATTTACTTTTCGTCGCTCGAGCTCACGTTGGGCTGCCTGCTCTGCTTCTTCACGCTCCCGCTGTGCACGTTCCAAGTTGGCCAGTTGCCGCGCTCGCGCATGCTCAACTTCAGCGAGGCGCATGCGTTCGAGTTGCTCCGCGCGCTCATTTTGAACGCATATGTCGCAAATTCGCGTCGAGTCGTCTGAATGGCTTAGAACACCATGGGAAGTCTTCTTGTGTGCTGTCGCACAACCGCGGCAAACAGCTTTCCCGCATGACTACATCTCCAAGCGTGAGTTTGTCGCTCGCCGGACGGCGTCCCAGCCAACGGAATACCTTGCAGCGGTGCTTGCGGCGAAAGGCGTGGAAATTCTTGGAGCATACCGCACACTCGGTCGCGTCTTCAAAGGCCCGCGAACCCATGCTGATCTCGACGCCGTTCATGCCCGGCATCCTCGCGACGTGAAATCACCGGCAAATAAACTGTGCAGGCCACCTGGTTCCCAATTTTTTCACGCTGACTTTCCGGATACATGCGTGTAACAGCCCGTGCTATCCGGAAGATTGGACAACGCTTGGGGCGAGAAGTGCTTCGCTGGGCTCGTCTGGGCCTCTGCTGCAAGCGCCCTGGCCGCGCTCAAGGGAGCATGAAGCTGTCCCGTCAAGAGGGAAGGTAGGGGCTTGCAACTCGAGTGCGCCAAGACACCGTGGGACAACACTCCTTCCAGTATCCCAGGAATATACGCAAGCCATGTGGACACGAGTGACGCAAAAATGAAGTACCAAGCGCTTCCTCATCGAAATTTGCGCCGGAAGATTGCAGGATGCGTCTCTTCCCGATCGAAAGGGCGTTTGTCGTCCTTTCCTCTTCTTCCGCCGTTTCGGGCGCTGACCGCACAAATTAGGCTCCTCAGGATCGGGCGGCCGGTTTGGGTGGGCTTGCGTCGGCTTGGGTGCACAGGAAAAGCTTCGCTGGTTGCCGGAGAGGTAACACACGGAGCTGTTTTGCAGCCGCGGTATACAGCAAACTAGCTGGTGAGCAAGCTGAGCTATCGCGCTGGTAAAATAGCTTTGCATGAACACTCGTCACATTTGAGCTCCCTTTATGCTGTATTGCGATTTGCGTGGCTCCTGCCTCTTCTGCCGTCTCCGCGGCTGGGGATCAGGCCTCGACGGGTAGGGGACCTCGCACGGTCAAGAGGTCATGGAAATTGCCCCTCGGCTTCAGTGTCGCACGCTGCCAAACCGTGTATTCACCAGCACCCAGTGTTTTACACAGTGTAATATACTTTGTTATAAACAGTGGCGCCGCATGCATTTTCATCTCCCAGCTCTCCCGTGCACAATTCCACACCTGCGTTCCCGCGTGCCATGACTCCAGCAGCCAACGAGGTAGTCGTCATGGTCCGCTGCCTGTGTGGGCTCATGCGTCATAGTACCATATCTGTAGCACGGGTCTCACTCCGGAGGAGAACACAGGTGCCATGGGCCTCGTGAACGAACTTGGAATGTCTTGGGACGACGACCTCCACCATGGGGTAACGCACCTCCTGGCCAAAGGCGTCGGTTCGGACAAGTACAAGGCAGCTGTTGCCGCAGGCATGGTCGTTGTCAAGCCCGAGTGGCTTGTTGAGTGTTCGCAGCGGCGTCAAATCGTTCCCACTGTGCCTTTTGAGCTTGGGATCCTTGAAGGCCTCTGTATTTGCACCACTGGTTTCTTTGGCACCTTACGGCCAACGTGACTCAATCGAGACTGTAGGCTTGTATCTGGAAGACCGAGAGCTCGTGGAGCAGTTATGCAATGAGCACCACGCTTTGTATCAGCCGGAGCTAAGTTTTGGTGTGACGACGCACCTGCTAGCGGAGGTAGGCAGACCGACGGTCCTCGCACTCATATAAACGTGTCCTAGCAACCCGGTGGAGCAAAGTACGAGGCAGCAATTGCCCACGGCATTCCTGTCGTGACGCTCGAGTGGATCGCGGCGTGCGTTGAGGCCAAGGCGTTCGTTGACGAAGATCCTTACCGGGTCAAGGGCGACGACGACGAAACTGGCGTGCTCGACGACGTGCCCACGAGCATGAAGCTCGCAGACGAGCTCACGCAATGCATCGCATTACTGCGTGACGAGCCCCGAGGTACGGAAGCCAGTAGCTGCGGGTGTGAGCGCAGCGACAGGAGAGTTCTTGGACGGCTGTGTCTTTTGGCTCGCGGGCTTCAGCAATGACTTGGTGCTCAAGATGAAGTGGCTCATTCGCTTCGGCATGGGCTCGCGGTACGACGCGTACAACCCAAGCGTCACGCACATCATTGCCGACGTCATGGGGTTGCTCTCGGTTTACGACGGCACCCTCTTATTCCCATCTAGCAACTGGCGACACTACGGCGACACAAACGGAGCGCTCGAGGTCGTGTCGCCGAAGTGGCTCATTGAGAGCTGCCTCGCCTCCGAGTGCCTACAGGAGGCGCAGTTCCCCGTCGCTGCTGTGGCCCCTGCGCCGCCCAAGCCCGCTCCGGTCCCGATCCGTCCGTCGCCACCTGTTCGCGCCGCCCCCACGCCTGCAGCCTCTGTCGTAGTTCCCGAGGTGCGCATCGCATGTTGCGTCTCTTCAGCCATCGCTGTCGCTTAGAAACCCAAGCCGGAGCCCCCGAAAGGTCTCTTTGCCAACATCATGAGTCTGCTCTTGCGCACGTGGCCCGTGGGTCAGGTACCTATGCCGATAGTCCACAGCTGCTGTCTTTGCTCGTAGAAACCAACCTCACGCGTCAAGGCGGCGATCTCGGCCGCAGGCGGGCGAACGCGTGAGCTCAACACAGCGGACCCGCGCATCCTCACGGCCAAAGACCTGCAGAGCATCGCGTTCCTCGTCGTCTGCAACGGCACCGTGCTGCCAGAGGGCATGCTTAAGTCCCTGCGCGACTCGATGCCGCAGGCCAAGGTCGTGACAGAGGTGTGGGTGCAGTGCAGCCTCGAGGTACGCAGGCCCACCGACTCCCACCGACGCCCGCGTAGGCCAACGTGCTATACCCGCGCCGAGCCCACGAGCTCTTTACGCTGTCGACGAGTGCAACGCAAAGCACGTTCCCAACGCTGCCCCTGGCGTGCTTCGAGTATGTCGAGGGTTTCCACACGGCTCACGTTGCGCCGTAGGTCCGTCGTCGCCAGCGTGTCGCTGTACATGGACCTCGAGCGCGACGTGCTCTCGACATTGCTCGAGCTTGCGGGTGCCAAGGTCACGGCGCGCTTCTCGGCGCGGAACACACACCTCGTGTGCTCGGCTCCGGAGGGCGCCAAGTACGAGAAGGCCGTCAAGTACAACACCGCCATCGTGAACGCTGAGTGGGTAGTGCACTCGATGGTGCACGGCCGCCTCCTACCCGTCCCCAAAGCCCTGACTGGCACCCCTAAGCGCAAGCGCGACGCGGTACCCGAGGTGCTACACTCATGGGCGGGGCTGCGCTCATTGTCTCTAGGAGCCGGCTCGCGGCCTCTCGCAGCTCGACCCCTTCCTCGGCGGCGACACCGAGTCGCTGGGTTTCCCCGCGCCGCGAGCCAAGGTACGCGATCGTGGAGGATGCAAGCGGTGCGAGTGGAGCTAGGTGGCCGTTCCGACGCCCGAGAAAAGTACGGTGGTGAACCCAAACTTCTTCGACGACTCACAGGCGCCGCTGCCCAATTCGGAGATGGTCGGGTACGCTGACCATGCCAACCCGCGCACGCTGCTCTAGATAGCTTGGTCGACTATTTAACCACGGGAATCAGGTGTCGAAGTTTCTCATCTTCCTTTGTCGAGAGCCACAGGCCGTTTTCGCGCGGTTACAAGTTGAGTGTTGATCACTAGGACGACGAGGATGGAGGACGACGCGCTCTTCTTCTTCAAGCTCATCATCGACACAGTCAGCATCGAGGGCATCGACAACACGCCACGAATCGCTCTGGGGTTCCAGCTACTCGCCTTTGACGTCGTGGTCTTGGACGACGTCGTCCTTGGCGAGGGGCGGGCGAGCCTCGTTCAACGCGGCAAGTCGTGCATGTTCCGCATGCCTATCGCCCGCTTCGAGCTCGAGATCGCCGCAGCCCCTGTGTCAATCATGGTCTTGGCACCTCCCGTGGAAGCGCAAGCGATGCAGCTTCTCGCTTTCACGTGCATCGATCTGCCTCTCGTAAGGAACAAGACAAGGACTCAACTCATTCATCGATAGCCTCCTCGGCATGAGCGAGCGCAAAAGAACGAATGGGTCCATCTGCAACGCCAGTGGGACTTACTCAATCACGCGGGCGACGTTGTCGGCTCCGTAGGCGGAGGCGTTGTGCTCTCATGTCTTGGTGGTGCCGCATTATCCCATCTGCCGCCTACATTTGGCACCGCCGCTCATGTGACGTCAGATGCACCGCCAGGAGTGGGGCCGGAAGCACCATCAGTGGTGACGCCCGTCATGGAGTCCCTTCCACCTGAAGCGAGCAAAGCCATCGAAGCCATCGAACTCAACCTAATAACCAAAGGAAGCCCGAAAGCCACCACGCCAGTTAAAGTTCCCGAGGCAGCACAGTCTGCTCGGGTGCACACCAAAGAGCTTGCGATTCAATGCGACTTTTCGCCCGAGCCCATCAAGGAACCACAGCGCGCTGCAACGGTAATCAACGCCTGCGATCGAGGAGGGTTATCTCATCTTCGCTTGTATTAGCTTGAACCGCCAGTCCATGCTCTGGAAGGTCCTTTGAAAGAGATTGAGCAATCGCTTCCTGAGGTTGCCACCGTGAATGAGGCGGACATCCTCTTCGAGACTTTAAATCCCCCCGCGCTCATTTACCATCACCCCGTCAGTTGCCCCGAAACTACGCGCACTGATCACATGCAACGACTTGCCAGTGCTTCATCCGCTGACAAGCCCTCACTTCTCTTCGTGAAGCCGCGGCACCATGTTGACTGGCTCACATGACGCAAGCCAGCTTGTAACTAATGCGGCTATTGTTTTCATCTACCGGGGCCACCTTTGCGCCATCGTCGGCCATCGCCGCTGGCATGGCGGCCTGCTGCTGGCAGGTCAGCAAACGGATTTTGAACACGTATCCAATCTTCCGTGCCCCGGCAATAACTACCCGCGCGAAATATTCACTTGGGATTTGTATTGTCAATTTTGGCAGGGTTGTGCCCCGGGGCCTGCGACCGGTTATTGCATCCGGATGATGCCAGGTTTGGGGACACGAGAGCATTTTGCAATCGGAAGATCCTCATGCGTTCGATCTTCGCTGCACTCCTCGCCGCCGTCGCGACGACCGCGCTTGCCTCGGACGTGGTCGTTCTGACGCCCGACAACTTCGCTGATGTCGTTGATGGCTCGAAGAATGTGTTCGTTGAGTTCTACGCGCCGTGGTGCGGTCACTGCAAGAACCTCGCTCCTGTCTGGGAGACCGTGGCCACGAGCTTCAAGAACGAAGCCGACGTTGTTGTTGCTAAGGTCGATGCGGATGAGCACCGCTCGCTTGGCGAGCAGTTCGAGGTCCAGGGCTTCCCCACGCTCAAGTTCTGGAACAAGGGCGCCAAGCATCCTGACTCGTACAACGGTGGCCGTAGCGAGGAGGACCTCGTACATCTTTATGGCCATATCCAGAAACTTATACCATCTTGCCGTAGGTCAACTTCTTGAACGAGAAGGCAGGCACGAATGTTCGCGTGGCTAAGCCCTTCTCGCACGTTGAGACTCTTACCGAGGCTAACTTTGGTACACCAAGTCTTGGTGATCAAATTATCTCACGGGTTGTCTTGCGTAGCCTCGATCGCTCAGGACCCCAAGAAGCACGTGCTTGTGGAATTTTACGCGCCGTGGTGTGGTCATTGCAAGCAGCTTGCGCCGACATGGGAGACGCTCGCGAACATTTACGCTGGTGAAGAGTCGGTCGTGATCGCCAAGGTGGATGCTACTGCGACGGGCGACCTTGCGGGCAAGTTCGGTGTTTCGGGCTACCCGACGATCAAGTACTTTGGTACTGGTGCATCGGAGCCGGAGGACTATGGTTTTGGTCGCGAACTCTCCGAGTTTGTTGACTTCCTGAACGAAAAGGCGGGCACTGCTCGCACCGCTGAGGGTGGCCTCCTTCCCTCGGCCGGCCGCGTCGAGGCCATCGACGTTGTGCTCAGCGAGGACGGCACTGTGTCGCAGGCGACGCTCGAATCCGTCGAAAAGATCGTGGACGGCCTTGACGGGGATGAACTCAAGCACGGCAACCTTTATGTCAAGGCGATCAAGAAGATTCTTGCCAAGGGCCAGGCCTACGTGACTAAGGAAATCGCGCGCCTCGACAACATGCTCAAGGACGACAACGTGACGCCCCAGAAGAAGACGCTCTTCCTTCTCCGCAAGAACATCCTTGAAGCCCTCAAGAAGGAGTAGACGACGCGAATTTCTGTGCAAATGCTTTGAATACATAGCGTTCCCCTTCATCCTCAGCATCATCAAGTTAGCGCCAAAGTGCATGGTGCACGATGACGCTGCGGCTGCTGTAAAATTGGGTGCAACGTCTGCGTCGGTTGTGCTGCGATTGTTGGGCGCGCTGGAATGGGCAATTGGAACCGTTGGCTTCCTTTGAAGCACTAGTAACGACGGCCATCGTCCATTCACGCCAAACCATCCACAGCCATTCACAACTGCAGGCAAGAAGACTCTTGCAGCGTTACTGAAGCAAGAGGAACTTCACTTGCATCACAAAGTCTCGATTCAAAGCTCTGCCACATGGGCATCATTGCATGACGTGGCGGCACAAAAATCAAGAATCGTTGCTGCCATTGAAAGCTCATGTTGGTCTTCCTGGCGAGAAACATCGCTGACGACGGCTCCAGCAATTTTGACGACACTTGGACCTACAAGTCTCACTATGTGTGCCCACAGTGGTGTACACAACCGAGGCCTAGCACCATCTTACTCTTAACATGGCGCAAGAGCACACAGCATTGCCTTCGTAAAGTGAGGAAACCAACGCGATGGTGTGCTGGACTATGCACTGACCGGTTGCAACATCTAGGTTGATTTGGTGACGAGTTTGGCGGTGAATGGGCTTCGCTTCGACGAGACGTTCACGTCCAAGCACTCAATTGCAGCTTCAAGAGCGTCTGCTGTGCTCACGAGGATGGGCTGGCTCCGTCGTGCTTTCTCTTGGACAAGACGGTGGGGCCATTTCCACGCTCCACCCTCTGTCCAACCCGTTCATGGAAGTGCGCTCTGACACCGGTTGAAATTTCACTGCACGTTCGGACAGGTTCACTTCGCCTTGGTTTCGGCGCGCGCTGGAAACATTCACTCGCTGCCACATGGGTACAGACGGGAACTCACAGTTTGGCACCGGACGGATCAGATCCTCTGCCTTGGATTGTCTATCGTGCAGAGCAACCAACTTTGTGGGGGCGCACAGCTTTGCCCCGGGGGCAGCGCGTGTGGTGACTGGCGACGTGCAGCGCGATCACGATCGATGTGAATCTATCATCAACTTGTACCGTACGAATCCAAGCTCCTCCCACGTCTCCCGTTTGGGTGACCCGGTTGAAGCTGGTTGGGCGTGACTTGGGGTTTGTATACACTTACTAACCTGACCTGCATTCTGAACGGCTGGCACGGATTGGCCAAAATTCTTGTCGAAGGTCGCGAATCATGTGGCATTTGCGATTTGCCCATGCTCTCGTCCGTCACGGTCGTCTTCATTGTGATCGCCGTGGTCATCGTGGGCGTCTGCATCGCCAACTGCATCTACATGAAGCGCCACCCGGCCACTGGCGAGCTCGGCGAAGGCCTCCTCAACCGAAAGTAGGTATTCCTTGTCACATCGTGCCAAAACCTGACGTAGCTTCCTCGACTTCATGCCCGGCCTGAACCGCCGTGACGTCCAAGAACAGTGAGCTACCGCCGGCACCAAGGCATAGACTCATGTATGTATAGAACGCTGGAGATGGAGCGCTGGGAGTGCTCTGTATGTGCATTTCTTAACATCGCCACCAAGCCGATGTGCAGTTTGTGCAGCACTCCCCGCGGTAGCACATCTTACGATGAGAACAGTGACGTCAAAGTTTGCATAGAATATCGCCTTATCGAGATGTACTCAGAGTCCGTGCCTTCGGAGTCACCGTCCCTGTCCGTAAGCCACCGAGCGTCTAAGACGTTCCAGCGTCAGACGTCCAAGTCCCTTCAACGCCTTTCGTCCTTCTTTCACAAAGCTATTCTTCCCGAGGACTTGAACCCTCGTCAGCGCAGCGCTCGGTACCACCTTGTTTGTGCCTCGGCCTGTTGATTCACAGCCTCACTAGCATGCGAAAACAGTGGACGCGCCAAATGGATGCCAAGGGGCGTGTGGTCTGGGCCCGCCATTTTCTCGACACGGAAGAGTTCCCCGCCTCGTTCGTCATCCAGATGGTTTGCTTTCTAGATGCATCTCGTGCTAAGGCCTGCCGCAGGGCCCTATTCACACAGGCGGCAACTACACCGATGACAGCACCTCCGTGACGGTCATCATTCATGACTCGACGACCCTTGCGTCCGCCGATGGTTACTCGCCACCGACAGACTTCACAAAAACAATCGCATGGGTCCCCATCGAAGCCGTGCATGCTGATGCAGCGGTGACGGGTGCGCGCCTCGCACTCTCCATGTGGACATCGCTTCTGGCCATCTCCCGCCTTCCCTTTTCGCTCAAATACGCATGGTTTTTGCATCAAATCGAAGATCTCATTGTGCCGTACGGTGAACTGTGCGCCTTGTTCCTCATCGCCTCTGCTCACCCTTCCCCGATTAGCCATGTGCAAACCAAGGTGGACCGGGCGCGAGTGTTCGAGGAAGCGCTTGAAAATCTCATGCTCATCAAGGAGCAGGGTCTCTGCGCCATCATCCGGTACACGTTCTTGGGCGAGTCGGGTCTAGACGCCGGGGCGATCCAGCGCGAGTGGTACATGCTCGTGGCGCAGGCGCTGCTCCACGAAGACTCGGGGCTCTTCGCCATCTCCAACCGTGAGGACAACTCGTACTTCATCAACCCCAACTCAGCCCATGCCACGCGCACCCTGTTCGTTCTTGCGTCCCGCGACACAAGCTTCACACGCGTACATAGGAACGTGGCGCTGCCCCACTTGGACCTCTACCGCGCTGCCGGCCGCTTCATCGGTCGCGCGCTCCTCGACGGCCAAGTCCTGCCGATCCATCTCAACCCTGTGCTCTTTAAAGGTTGCGGCACCCTCGAGCGATGTCTCACGCGGCTCTAGCTCTGCTGGGTGTGCCCATGACGCTTGACGACATCGAGGCCTTGGACCGAACGACCTACAAGAGGTAGCTAGCGCGGGCCGCCGAGGAGCTTACCCTTCTCTAGTCTGCAGTACCTCGTGCAAAATGACAAGGTCGATGAGCTGTCGCTGACGTTCTCTGTGACGCAGCCGCTGGGCGACGGCTACGTAGAAGTCGATCTCGTGCCCCACGGCAGCGACATCGCCGTAACGGACGCCAACAAGCACGAGTACATCGAGCTCATGGTACGCGCCTGGGCTGCCGCGCATCTCACGGGTGGCAGGTGCGGCATCTCGTCTTCGGCCGTGTCGAGCCACAGCTGCTCGCGATAATCAAAGGCCTCTATGACGTCATCCCGTCCGAACTGCTTACAGCCTTCGACCACAAAGAGCTCGAGCTCATCCTCTGCGGCCTCAACGAGATTGACGTGGCCGACTGGCAGGCCAACACCGTCACCTCGTCCAACCTTGAAAAGGCTGCCGTCCTCGAGGTATGTCGGTGCCACTCGCTTTGCTCACACTATCAAGTGGTTTTGGGACGTCGTCGCGGGGCTGTCCGTCCACGACCAGGCCAAGCTGCTGCAGTACGCGACCGGCGCCTCGCGCGTGCCCGTGCAAGGCTTCAAAGGTAAGCGCCGGGAGCGAACTCTGCGTAACCCTGTTCCAGGCCTCACGAGCTACGACGGCAAGATCTGCTACTTCACGCTCAAGGGGATTGTGTACGCGCCCGGCATGTACCCCGTCGCGCACGCGTGCTACAACCGCATCGACCTGCCGCTATACCCCGAGCGAGCGCTCCTCGAGGAGGCGATCGCGACGCTCCTGCTCTCAGACCCGACGGGGTTCAACATCGAGTAGTGCGCACTGTTGTATTTATGAAAGCTATCGAGTTTGTGCCCATGCAGGTGGACATGGATGCAAAGCTGCGACAAGCAGGCCTTACCGCGGCTCCAGTGCTGCAGTGGGCGAGTAGTATTAGGGGCATGAGCATCCGATAGCAACGCGCGATGTAGTGCAATACACTGCAGCTTGTAGCTATTGTCCGCCATCTGCGATGCTGCCAACCTGGCGGAACCATCCACACCGCAGCCACAGCCATGTGGGCGGCGTGACTGCCTGGAAGCATCATCGCCGCTTCCCACGAGCGTCTCAAGAAGACGTCCTTTCCGTCCAGCGCTCGCCCCTTTGCTTGCCGTCCAGTTCGCCGACCATTGCTCGCGGTCCGTACCCACGAGACGGCGCGATGCCGATGGCGTCTGTCCGTCGTTGGTCCGGTCGTCGGATCGCAGGAGCGCTCCCACTCTAACCTCTGACACAGCGAGACAGGAACTCGGCAAGCGCGGTGCGCGTCGCGCGGGTCTAGAGAGGCGCCTTGCCGAGGGCCAGATGTCGCCGCACGCATGCGTCGGCGACTGACTGCCGCATGGGCAGCTGGTGTGTCGGCGCCGATTGAGACACAAGTGGTAATGATGATGGCTTGCCAAAGAGCCAATCACGAGCGTCTGGTCTCTACCGGTGACAACGACACTCGGCGACTTGCGATGGACTTGCCTCCGTCGAGCAGCGGCGCGTCTGACGGCGGCAATCGGACGCTGTGGTTCTTCGGGCTCTGCGCCAGCGTCGTGCTCTTTGTGCTCTTCCTCGGCATTGTCAACTACTGCTACAGCAAGCGATACGGGAGCCCGACTCCGCCTGGACCGGCGGTTAACAATCAAAAGTATGCGAAGTCGAATCTCGTCAGAAACTCATGCGCTGTAGCTTCCACGAGTTCATGCCGGGCATCAAGCGCGGCGACGTCGAAGAGCTGTAGGCAGATTGTCCCGACTCCGTGTGTATCACATCACGTAGGCTCGCCAAGGTCGACCGCTGGGAATGCTCCATTTGCGCCTTCCAAAGCGTGGTGCAGAAGCAATCATGCAGCCTTTGCGGGACACCCAAAGGTACTGTGCGGTCTTGTCGTGCACGCGATGTCTCACGATTCACCCACAGACGCGCGGCTCGTGGAAGTGTCCACGGAGCAGGTCGTCCCTCGCAAGACTCGGAGTTCCAGCGTCATGCGCCGGTCGTCCATGGCCGGGCCGTACCGGCATCGCTCTAAGTCGGGCCTACCTCGGCCGTCAATGCGAAGACTTTCATTGCTTTTCCAGAAGGCCATTCTTCCGGAAGACCTCAACGCCCGCCAACGCAGCGCGCGGTGCGTCTCGGCCGCCCACCACTTTGGCACACACTGCTCGGCGCTCTAGGATGCGCAAGCAGTGGGCGCGCCAGATCGATGCAGACGGCCGTGTCTCGTGGAAACGCCACTTCATCGACTCGGAGGATTTTCCAGCGGCCTTCTTCGTCCAGCTCGTACGCCCTGTCAGGCAACCCATGCCCACCACAGCCCCTTCGTAGAACCCAAGTCAGGACGAAGTGTTTGCCAACCATATGGCCGAGCCGCTGGACGAATGCGTTGTAATCACGCTGCGCGGCAGCATAGTGCGCGGCATGGAGGACAGCGAAGAAGGCGGACGTCCCACCGAGCCCGACCGGCCGTCGGCGTTCGCCTCGGAGGCCAAGAGCGCCAAGGCTATCGCGTGGATGGACCTCGAGACGGGCGACCCGAACAAAAGCGTGCTCGGCGCCACCATCCCCCATACTATGTGGACGTCCCTTTTACCGCTCACGAAGCTCGCCTTCACGCTCAAGTACGCGTGGTTTTTGCACCAAACCGCCGACCTCTTCGTGCCCTACGACGAGCTGTGCGTCCCGCGGTATGGCACCGCGTGACCCTGCTGCGTGTAGGTACATCAAGACCAAAGTGAGCCGCTCCCGGCTCTTCGAAGAGGCGCTTGAAAACCTGCTGCACTTGGACGGCCGCGCGCTCTG
This sequence comes from Achlya hypogyna, assembly GCA_002081595.1. NCBI lineage: Eukaryota > Oomycota > Saprolegniomycetes > Saprolegniales > Achlyaceae > Achlya > Achlya hypogyna. Next base: position 91,689 of record JNBR01000070.1, on the reverse strand, counting down.
CGCCATTCTGCGCTTCCAGTTCATCGGCGAGTCGGGTCTGGACGCCGGCGCTATCCAGCGCGAGTGGTACATGCTCATGGCCCAAGCCATGCTCTCGGAGGCCTCGGGCATGTTTGTTATCACCAACCGCGAAGACAATTCGTATTTTATCAACCCCGACTGCGCCGTCGACATGGCGTACGTTCGAGTGTCTGCCACGGCTCCATCAACGCTCGCTAGGGCGTCATCGGTACACTATCTCGACGCCTTCCGCGCCGCCGGCCGCTTTGTCGGTCGCGCGCTCCTCGACGGCCAAGTGCTGCCGTTGCACTTCAACCCCGTGCTCTTCAAAGGTACGTAGAGCCATCGCCGTCGCAAACCCATCGCTGTGCAGCGCTGCTGGGGCTGCCGTTCACCCTCGACGACGTCGAGACCCTCGACCGCACCCTGTACAAGAGGTGCCATCCGCAGTCCTTACGAAGCTCAGCTGTCATGTAGTCTGCGGTACCTGCTCGAGAACCGGCACGTGGACGAGCTGGCGCTGACGTTCTCGGTGACGCAGTTGCGCGACGGCAAGCCCATCGAGCTGGACCTCGTGCCCCATGGCCAGGACGTGCCCGTCACAGACGGCAACAAGCACGCATACGTGGAGCGCATGGTGCGGACGCGGCTATGCAGGCTCGTTGCGACAGCCGCTGTAGATGCGGCACTTGCTCTTCGAGCGCATCCAGGACCCGCTGCACGCGATGATCCAGGGGCTTTACGATATCATTCCCCCAGAGCTCATTCTTGTCTTCGACCACAAAGAGGTGCGTGCAGTGCGCTGGCTCCTGCTGAGCTCGTTGACGTAGCTCGAGCTCATTCTCTGCGGGCAAAGCGACATCGACCTCGACGACTGGGAGACCAACACTGTCGTGTCCTCCAACCTCAAAAACTCGGCCGTCCTCGAGGTAGCGCGACGGGTGGAGCGAACCTAACGGCAGTGGCAGTGGTTCTGGTCCATCGTACAAAGCCTCTCGCTCAGCGAACAAGCCAAACTGCTACAGTACGCAACGGGATCGTCCCGCGTCCCCGTCCAGGGCTTTCAAGGTACGCGACAGGAACCCGGGGATGGACGGCGCTGAGCTGTTTGCAGGCTTGACCAGTTACGACGGCAAAATCTGCTACTTCACGCTCAAAGGCGTCAACTACCACACGGGGGCGTACCCCGTCGCGCACGCATGCTACAATCGTATCGACCTTCCACTGTACCCGACGCGGGAGCTTCTCGAAGATGCCATCAAGACTTTGCTACTCTCAGATCCAACCGGGTTCAATATGCAATAAGATACCCCCCGTGTACCATACCACATGCGTCATTGACGTGCTCAGGCTAATGGCCGGTAGTTGCGAGACTTCAGCATTGTGCGTCTCGTCGATCAGCTCACTCCGCTTACATGCCACAGTACGTCGACCACGTTGCCGGACCTCGGCTGGCATCGAGCACGATGCCGTTGCGCCCCCATCGAGCAATCGTTCCGTGCGCGATTGGAACACGAGGTTTCTCGAGGCTCAGCTTGTATCCAGCGCAAAAGCATCATCGTATCCATTCCTCCGTGGCCATGGCGAGAGATTGCCGCCCGGACCGCACGTCCCGCGGGACTTCCCGACCGCCGTTTCGCGTTTCCCACTCTTTGGGATCCGGATGGAGGTCCGGTTGGCGGAGCATACAAAGTGCAAGATGCGATGGCGAATTTAAAATCGAGTCGTGAGGTGTGGTGGGAGAAACCCCATTTTATAATATTATCGCAGCATGGAAGGTCTGCCGGCGGTGGAACCCGTGGAGCTGCGGGATCTCGTAGCCCGCTGCGTGGACAAGAGCTACGAGGGCTTCCGAGCGCTGGCGCATGGCCTGCCTGGCGTGAACAAGGCAGACGAGCGTCGTGAACAGACGCTCAAGCACCTTGCAGACACTCGTAGCCTCTTCGAGAAGCTGCTTGTGCTTACGCGGTGGTCTGTGCAAAGCCCGCTTGCGGCGCAGTGCGCTGAGTTGCTCAAAACGGCCAAGCTCTTCCAGGACCAGCTCAATGAGTCGAATGATCGGCTCTTCTTCCTGCATGCTGACTTGAACCGGGCCAAGGAACGCAACTACGACTTGCCAACGGCTGTAGATGTGCTCTACGGTGGCAGCTACACGCGTCTGCCTAAGATCATCAACTACGCGATGCACCCAAAAGAAATGCCCGAGGTCGATGAAGACAAAGCGATCCAGGAGATGGAGGACATCATTCGCTTCCGCCTCATCGAGGAAGAGATCCCGTCCACGTTCACACGCATCGATGTGGAAGGTGGATTCGTAGTCGCTCAAGTCGATGGCGAATTTGAAATCGTGTTTACGCTTAACGGCAAGGAGTCGGACAGTCTGTGGCGCCTCGTGGCCATTAACACCGTGCTCACGGACCTCACGGCCCAAGAGAAGTATAAGCCCCTCGCGAGTACAAACACGCTGCGCATCATCAAGGCGAATGCTCCTACGGAACTTCATTACATGCACATGCGGAACCTCGTGCAAAAGTGCATGAACAAGTCGGACAAGCCGTTCGTTGCGGCGTGCGATGTCATGCGCGACTTTTGCTGTTCGCTGTCGCTGCAGATCCTTGTCGCACAGGGCCAGCTCCTCACGGATGCGCGCTGGAAGGGCAGCAACGTCGAGTTCATCTACCACGCCGACAAGCAGGTGCTTGACATCTGCTACTGGTCGGCCTTTTGCCGCCCTGCCGTGCTCTCGACGGAGGCCGTGCAGCTCGCGGCCGAAATGGCCGACAAGTTCAAGAAGCCCGAGGCCGAGGCCCTTCCCGACTACCCCGCAAGCAGCCTCTGCGTGCGCCTCTACTCGGACGCCCAGCATCACGACCTCCTCTCGGTGCAACTTTACCCGCCACCGGCACCCGAGTTGCGCCAGGCGCTCTCGGACGCTCTCGTTGTGCCCCGCAACATGTACGGCCTCAGCGCCGAGGCGTTTCTGCTCGGCGCCATGCGCATGCATGTGGCGTCGACGCTCTTCTGCCTCGAGCGCCACCTGGTGCTCGGCACGGGCTCTACGACCCCCGTGCACCTGACGACGGGCGAGGCCGTGACCATTGTGCGCACGGAGCGCAGCCTGCACATCTCGCGCCACGACAGCGGCGGACTGCCGCAGTACGAGCTCGAAATCTCGTTCGACATCCGCACGGGCCTTTTCGCGGCGGCATGCGTGGCCGCGTCCAAGAGTCCGATCGTCGATGGCGTCGTCAAGCAGCTCGAGGCGCTGCTGCAGCGCACATGCAAGGCGCAGCTGCCGCCCAAGGGCACGACGGGCACGGGCTTTGCGCTGGCGTTCGAGGTCGCTGCGAAGGCCGCGGCGGCCCCGAGTGTGGCTGAGGCCGTCGCGGCGTGCCTGCGCGAGATGCTTGCGTACGAGATCAGCGAGGTGGCGTCGACCTTCGCCAACATCGAGGTGCACCGTCATGTGTCGGTCAACTGGGACCGCTACATCGCGTTCCGGAAGCAGCAGGGCAACAATGTGGATGCACTGTCAATCTCGCCCAATGCGCTTTTCTTTCAAATCGTGCGCAACAAGGAGTCGTGCGGCTACCTTGTTGTCGAGATCGACCGCGAGGCCGAGTACGAGAGCAGCACGGACGTGCACTACATCGAGAACGAGGACGACTGGGTGCGCGTGCCTGCGTTCTCGCTGCTCCAGCTGAGCTCGTCGGCTGGCGCGCCGAGCGCAGTGCAGTTCTTCCAGCGGTTCCCAGCCTTCCGCAAGGACGCTCTGGCTCCGCTCATGCCCCCGCCGACCAAGAAGCTCAAGCCCGCGCGGCCAACGCCACCGCTGGCGCCGTTGTTCCTGCACGTCGTGAGCCTCTGCCACGAGCGCATCCAGCTGCAGCACTACGTCAACTTCGCCAAGCGCCGTCGCGTGCGGATCCGGTACGCGGGGCAGGGCGGCACCGAGACCGCCGGGCTGCAGACTGGCGAGCAGATCGTTTCGTTTCCGTTTCCGGAGCGCGTGTCGTCGGCGCCGATGCAAATCCGCGCCGTGCACGGCCACCTGCGCAAGTGCGGCGGCTTCGAGATGTGTGTGCAGCTCGCGGCGCCACCGTTCCGCTTCGTGATCCCAAGCGACTTCGCTGCGCTTGTGAACCACGGCGACCACCACGCGCTGCCCAACGGCCACCTTATCTTCCGGTACCCACCCACCACCAAGCTGCAGCCGGACAACCCGCTCGAAACCTTCATCGCCGACCTCCTCATGAATGTTAAGCCCATGTGCGAGTTCGGTGTCAAGCTCGAAAAGACGCTCGGTAGCCTTGGCCGCTACGGCCCTGAAGCCGCAGACGTCCGCGACCACTTTTACGTCGAGCGCGCCGATCCGTTCTCGATCGTGCTCGCGTGCCGCACGAACAACCCCAAGCGCTGCGTTGCCGCCGGGTAGGGCCGCTCTAGCGCCAGGCGTCACGCGCACATAGGTCAACGCCCGACGACCTTATCACGTACCGCATCGTGGTGCAGTTCAAGCCCAAAGGCGGCTTCATCCTCACGAGCAGCCACCGCGGGGAGCACCCGCTGCTGCAGTACATTCAGGCGGCGCTGAACGTGCACAACGACTCGGCGCAGCTGCTCGAGGCCCTGGAGCGCACAACGATCCCGCTCGCGATTCTCTCGAGCGTTGTGAGTTCGCAGGTCATCTCGGCCAAGTGTTACCGCCACGACGCTCCTGCGGTACGGCTGGGCAGCGGCTCGACGGTGCTAACAGCGCGTAGGAAAAGGAACCGAGTGGCTTTGGCGGCAAGAAGGGCGGTGGCAAGGGCATGCGCCTCGGGTACAAGGGCAAGCTCCCTGGCGAAGAAAAGGGGTACTACGCGGAGAAGACGTACGGCGGCGACGACCGCGCCTTCGTGCCCGCGGACCTGCTGCTGATCCCGCGGTCGCAGAACCACATCCGCCTTACGTACGCCGACCGGTGCGGCATCGACGTTTTGTTCATGGAGGTACCGCAAGGTAGCGGCCGGGAATTAACGATGGCTTTTGCTAGAACGAGTCGGTGACGCTCAAGAGCGCGCCGTGCGGGGCCCGCGTCCCGAGCTGCAGCGGCGACGGCGGCCTCGTCGTGTCGCACGCGGCCTTTGGGGAGAATCTGCGGAGCACCATCTTCCCCGAGATGGCGTCCTTGTAGGCGCCGACTGCTTAATATACACACTGATTAACTTAAACGGACAGGACCGACTAGGAAATGTTGAAGCCCGTGGGCTCGGCCTGCAGCAGCATCGCGATGGCATCTTCGAGGAGCGCTTTCTCCGGGTACAGCGGCAGGTCGAGGCGATTGTAGCATGCATGCGCGACGGGGTACATGCCCGCCATGTACGGGATGCCCTTGAGCGTGAAGTAGCAGATCTTGCCGTCGTAGCTCGTGAGGCCTGGACCAGGGTCACGCACAGTTTGCCCTAGGAGCGTACCTTTGAAGCCCTGTACGGGCACGCGGGCCGAGCCCGTGGCGAACTGCAGCAAACGCGCGCGGTCGTCGCTCGAGAGGCCTTCGACGATGGCCCAGAACCACTGCAGCGCGTGAGCCGACAGATCCAAGTTAGCGCACGCACCTCGATGACCGGCGCCTGCTCGAGGTTGGTCGAGAGCACGGTGTTGGCGCGCCAGTCAGCCACGTCGATGTCGCCGAGGCCGCACAGGATGAGTTCAAGCTCCTTGTGGTCGAGAGGCACAAGCAGCTCCGGTGGAAGGATGTCGTGAACGCCCTGCAGCAGCGCCAGAAGCGGCCGCTCGCAGCGCTCGAAGAGCAGGTGCCGCGCCATGCGGTCGACGTACTCGTACTTGTTGGCCTCCGTCACAAGCAACTGCGCGCCGTGCGGCACAAGCTCTGCCTCGGACATGCGGCCGTCCGCGCCGACGGAAGTCACCGAGAACGTCAGCGTGAGCTCCTCCACGGCATCCGTCTCGAGAATGTAGCGCAGGCTGCGCGGGCGTGAGCACCACTCGTCACCAGTCATTGTACCTCTTGTACACTGTGGCATCGAGCGCCTCAACGTCGTCCATCGTGAGCGGTGTGCCAAGGATGGCCTTGAAGAGCGTGGGGTTTAAGTGCAACGGCAGCATCTGCCCGTCGAGGATCGCGCGGCCAATGAAGCGGCCGGCAGCCCGGCAGGCGTCATCGTGGCTCATCGAGGCAGTGAACCTACGGCCGTGAGTGGTGAGGAGGACGAGGGCGACGTACGGAAACGCAGGCGTTGGGTTGAGGATGTATGAGTTGTCGTCGCGGTTGGCGAGCACGAAGAGGCCCGCCTCGGGACTCAGCAGCGCCGCGCTCACCAGCATGTACCACTCGCGCAAAACAGCACCGGCGTCAAGGCCCTTCTCGTCCGTGAACTGCAGGCGCACGATGGCGCAGAGCTCGAAGGACTTGAGGTGCAGGAGGTTCTCGAGTGCTTCTTCGAAGACCCGGTCCCGCAACGCGCGCATCTGGATGTACCCAATGTCGTATGGCAGGACAAGGTCCGCAACTTGGCGCAGAAACCAGGCGTACTTGGCCGAAAACGGCAGCTTGCTCAGGTTGTGCAGCGCGGGCCACAGCGTCGGCGACAGTGCGTCGCCCGTCACGAGTCGGGCTGCGTCCGTCGCCTCGATTGGCGAGCACACGAGGCGCCTCTTGGTGGCGAGCTGGCTCTCTGTCTCCAGCGTCGGCACCGTCGACTCGGCGTCTTCGAGCACGGGCGACATGAGCTTCACCCGCAGTGTGTCGAGCGCCGAGGCCGCGTCATCGCCATCGTCCGCGTCCATGTGGATCACAAAGGCCGGGGGGACGTGGTTGACATCGAGGCAGCGGCGCCGCCAGTAGGGCTGGCCGTGGATGTCCACGTGGCGCGACCACTCCTTGCGCATGCTATCGGCGGGATGAGGCCGGTGGGACTGATAGGGTGACGCACCGGGCACTGCGCTGGCGTGCGGTGAGATCTTCGGGGAGAACCACCTTGGAAAAGAAGGCGGAGAGCCGGGGGCCGGGCGTGAGTCGGTTCTTGCTCGACTGACGGAAGAGCAGTGATGGGTTGCTGCGCTGCTTGGACAGGCGGGCCTGACTCGACTGCCGCGCGAGGTCCGTGCGGTAGCTCTTGTTGAAGTGCTCAACTTCCGTGGAGGGCTCGACGAAGCGGCAGTCTACGCGAGGGTGTCACGGAGGCTCGTCGTGAGGACGCACCTTTCTTGGCGCCGCAGAGGCAGCACAGCGGGCGGTCGACGACGTTGAGGAAGGCACACACTGGGCACTCCCATCGTTCGACGTCCGATAGACTACGCAGTCATCATGAGCATCGATGCCATGGAGCCGACACGAGTACAGGTCCTCGACATCCCCGCGCTTGAGACCGGGCATGAAGTCGGACAAGCTACGGATGCGCAGTGAGGCATTGGTGGCAGCGGTGCACCAAACCCAGGCTGGTGCAGCGGGTAGTGGTCGCCGGAGGCATTGAACTTGTTGCAGTACTTGGCCAAGCCGCCGAGGCACAGGAAGAGAATGGCAATGCTCAGGACGAAGAGAATCTCGCTCGACGTCTGGGCGTCCATGGGGCTAAATAGGAGAAATGGGAAATGGCCGACAGTGGGTCCCATCGCCCTCCATGGGCTCAAGTCCAGCAGCGCTCGTGGCGACACCCCCGAGTACTGTCCTCCTCCGAGCCGCCATACAAACCCCAAGTGCCCAGTCGCATAGACCGCACCACGCGACAGTCTCCGCCTCCATCTGCTATTTTTTAAACTTGAAGTTTCTATACACAGCTTTCAATTCCAGATCTGCCAACTTCATTTAATTGAAATGTTTTAATCCCAATACAAACCGCAAGTGAACGGCACAAATGGAATTTTAACTTGGGAGACTTGCGATCTTGAGGCAAGAGACTTGCGGTTTGGCGGAGGGTTCCCAGCATGGCCGAGTGGGAGTACATGGCGACGCTCGTCCCACCGACGTACCCATGCGTGCGCCGGGCGGGCAGCGGCCGCATGGAGCTTGATGGGCGACTCGATAAGGCCGAGTGGGCCGCGGCGCCATGGACGGACGCCTTCGTGGACATTGAGGGCGCGGCACGAAAGGTACGCCAGACGGGTTGCGCCAGGCATACGACGGTGCATGTAGCCGAGTCCGCCGATGTTGACGCGGGCCAAGATGATGTGGGACGACGCCTACTTGTACGTAGGAGCGGTCATGGAAGAGCCCAAGGTCTGGGGCACCCTCGTGGAGAAGAACTCTGTCATGTACCATGAGAACGACTTTGAGATCTTCATCGACCCGGACGGCAGCCACCACAATTACTAGTACGTGGCTTGATATCGCTGGGGAGATATCATGGGGTCCAATGCGTAGCGAGTTCGAGATGAACTGCCTCAACACGATCTGGGAGCTTGTTCTCCACAAGCCGTACAAGGATGGCCACGATATCGACAACCCATCGAATCTCCGAGATATTCACTCAGCTGTGCACATCGACGGCGTGCCGAACGACCCCCGCGTGACGTGCAGGCAGTGGAGCGTTGAAGTCGCGTTGCCGCTCGCGGAGCTCGTCCGCTTCGATGAACGCCGCCACCGCCAGGTGCCACCATGTCTTTGACCCACGCCAACACATGGCTTGTAGGCGCTTCCTGGTGATACATGGCGCATGAATTTCTCCCGGGTGCACTACGATCTCAACACGCAGACGGCGGCGGACGGCCGGGCCACGGTGCGTCGTCATGCGTTCAAGGACTGCGTTCCCTTCAGCCGCCACCATCCGATAGTATGTCAAAGTCCCTGGTCGGCGCGAGTACAACTTTGTGTGGGCCGCCACGGGCGTCATCGACATCCACCGCCCAGAGAAGTGGGCGCTCGTGCATTTCCTCGGCACGCCGACCGTCGACACGCTCGTGTGGGAGCGCACCATGTTCATGCATTTAAGAGACCGCAAGCTCACTGTCCTGCACATAGCGCGCGACTCCGGGCGGAGCTCGCAATCGAAGATACCCTCAACTGCGTGTACTATGCCCAGCGCATGCACAAGGAGGCCCATGGTGCGTATGCTCCAACGCTATCCGTCTTATTCCAAAGCGGCGCACCGGCAAACGTATCTCTCGAGGTGCGGTGGGCGCTGAGGAAGAGAGACGCATCACGACCGAACATAGGTGGCATCCGATGCAGCGTCGTACCGCGTCCTGACTGTCGACGAGGACGGGCGTCAGCACAGCATCACCGACTTGGGCAAGTACACCAAGCCTTTAAAGTAGCTTTGCCCGCCGTCGCTACCGCGCCCGTGGCTCTTGAGAACGCGTTCGGGCCACTGTCGTCACTTTGGGATTCGTGGACTTGCGTCGAGCACCAATTGCACTGCACGAGTGGGATTCGTAGTGTTGGCGAGGCAGCGGCTGCCGGCTCAGCTGGTCGCAGGCTTGGTGGTGTGTATACTCTTAGTAGTCCCTTTCTCTACGGTCCGCGGCGGGCGCAATTGCTACAAAGCCGAATCGTGCCCTGCGTGTTTCCTGGGGGCCTCCCATCCGGTCGACGACTCCATCCGATGGCAGTTACCCGTGTTGGATTGTGACGTTCCACTGGTTCACGTTTAAAATGTATGAAAAATTGAATTCCGGGATGAAAATAGTGCATTTTCCATCGAAAATGGGGTTCTGGAGAACCGACCCATGGGTACTCGGGCGCCGAGGGAAGACGACGTATGTGGAGCGGCAGGAGACGCGCACGGGTAGCTCGCTGCGACAGCCGTTCATGCGTGTGGCAACGGCATTGTTGCTGCTCGTCCTGAACGTCATTGTCCATCATGTCAACCCGGTCGCGCTCTCGCACGCACCGGCCTTCATTCCTCTCTACGGCATGGCCTTCAACTTCCTGTGTCGGTCGAACTTGCCTGAAGACAGCAGCAGCACCTACGTACATCCCGCGTAGAGTGCATTCATCGTACTTATCGCTGCGGGTGGTAGGCAACGCGGGTCATCGTGGCTATCGTTTCCTTGGTGCTTGGCGGTCTCATTGCGCGCTTCGTGGTGTTCCCATTGCTCCATCGATCGTGGACCATGTTCTCGGCGGGCCATGCAAGCTTCCGGTAGTTTCATCTCCTGTGACGCGTACCCATGAATCGATAGCACGTTGAAGGAGAAGGACTTGGCTCCTCCTACCTACCGCCATGGTAGGTCCTCCTGCGCCCTCACGTGTGACGCGCGTCTCTAGTCTCAGGCGACGCGAACGACGGCAAGTTGTACGAGCAAGACGTCTACATCGGGTCGTCGTCACAAGGCTCGTGGGCTGTTATCGCCGTCGTGACGCCCATCTTCATGGTCGTTGTGGCTTCCATCTATAATTGCATCATTGACTCCACTCTACAAGTCCACCCCCATGTGCCGACATTGCCCAACTCACCTAGCGTGCCACGTTAGGTCACCAGCGCCGTCGAGATCACATACGTAGCCCTCTACCCAGCCGTGCGTGCAGTCTCCTTCGCCTTCAACGCGCTCCTGCTTTTTGCCGTGCTCGACACGATGCTCCAAGACCACCACCGCTGCGACGTCCGCTGCCCGCCGCGCGTGCAAGGCCTCACGCTGCTCCGTAGGCGCTGTATGGAGGCTGGATGCACTCGCTGAGATCGCACGTCTGGCGCCATCAGGCGTGCCGTATCAGCTTCTTCTGGCTCTACCTCGCGGGCGTCGTGGCCTTCGCGGCCCGCGGGCTGCCGGCCTTCTCAGCGTGGGTCATCGACCGGCTCCTCGACGCACCCGACTACCTCCTCATCGAGTCCTGGCGGGCGTTTCTGAGCGGCCTCGTCGTCGTGCTGGACATTGTTGTACGTGGCAGCGCCCTCGCTGGGGACTCATGGCGCCGGCAGGTGCTCATGCAAGACTGGGACTTTCCGACGCTGGCCACGGTCAAGGGCGTGCACCTCCCTGGCCTCGCAGTCGAGAACCTCACACTGCGCAAGGGTCGCCGCCAGCTTGTTCTCACGGGCAAGTGGCTCGTGATGTCGCTGGCTGTAGGCCATGCATTTGTGCCCGAGGCATCTCACGCCGCGTAGCTCTGGATGCTGCCCGTGGACGTCTGGGTGCTCGGGCAGCAGCTCGGGTACACGCCATCGCGGTACGGCCAACTCGTCGACGCGGCGTCGCACCGCATCGTGTCCGTGACTAACACGACGTGGCTCACGGAGCACCGATGCGGCGCGCAGTGCTTTGGCTCGGACGTCGCTGCGCAAGGTTCGACGGTGCCTCATCCTGTGGTGACGAGGGCGCGGTAGGCGCGGACACAGCCCCGACCATGGGCCGGTACTTTGGCTGGCCACTGCTCGATCAGATGCCTGCGGTGTACATCGTGGCGATCGCACTCTTTATGTTCGCGCGGCTCGTAGGCCCTTGCCACCTGCGGCTTACCTCATGGCTTGGCGCAGGCGTGGACGGAGGACAGCCGCTTTGAGGTCGCGACGCAAATGCAGGGCGTCAAGGCCACCACCTACAGCGAGCAACTCAAAGCATCGGCCCTCACGGCGAAAGCCAGCGACGGTAGCATCGACACCGTCGCTTTCCTGACGCCCCATCTAGCGCTCCGCCAACTGGCGTCCATCAAACACATGTACTCGCTGCGCAAGCACGTAGACGGCGTGTGCATCTTGCTCGCGTTCTTGGGGGTGATTCTCATGCTTCTCCAGCTGCACACGATCTGGGAAGGTACGCTCCAGGCCTCGCGTCGGCAATTCTTCATGGCCGTGCTAGTCGATGTCGTGTTTGGCCGCGATAAGTACTCTGCGAACGCGGTTGGCGCGTCGTGGCAACCAGCTTATCTCACGGTGGCGTAGCTCTCGGCACCCGGCCAGACGTACAGCCTGCTCATCGCGGCCTCGACGCTCGTCTTAGTCTCTCAGCTCGTGGCGCGCACGCGGCTAACATTGGCCATCGCCAAGCTGCGTCATAAAGTGCCGATGACCGCCTCGGTGTGGCGCCACCCGACGATGCGTGTGACGCTGCTGCTGGAGGTGATCGCAAACCTGTGGATCGTACCGCCGTTTGTGACGGGCTTCATGACGACGAGCGAGTTCCAGTTCGAAGCAACCACGTGCACGGCACCGGTACTATTCGTCAGGCGCCGGGTGCCGACACGAGCGTAGATGGTGCTACTTCGCGACGGCTGCTACTACGTGCTGCGGTACCCTGTTGAGACACTCGGGCTCGCGATGCTGCTGCGGCTCTACTGGGTGGTGCGACTCGTGCGCAACCACTCGGGCTTCTACGGGCAGCGCGTCGACTTCCTTGGTTCGCTGCACAACGTGAGCACGGACTCGCCGCTGTGGCACTTTCGCGCCGTGTTCCACCACCGCCCAGGTAAGCTGCGGGCGCTCGCCGGTGCTCACCGCCGGTAGTGTTTGCCTTTGTGGCCTGCACGCTCGTCGTGTGGCTTGCGACGGCGGCCGGAGTCTCTGTCATGGAGCGCAGCATCCCGTCGGCGCTCGACTCGGACCTCACGGCGTCTTGGCTCGTCGTCGTGACGATGGCCACGGTCGGGTACGGCGACTACTATGCGCGAACCCGCGGCGGGCGGCTGCTCACCGTCGTCGGTGGCATCATCGGCGGCACCATCGTACGAGTGGCGTCGCTCTCCAGCCTTAGGCGTTGCTGTAGGTCATCTCGATGCTCACGTCGCTGTTCATGGGCTCCCTTCAAACCACCTTTGGCGAGGAGCGCGTCCTGTACGTCGTGCGCTACAAGCGCTGGCAGAAGGCCCGTCTCGACGCCGCCGTGAACCTCATCAAGGCAGCCTGGCAGCGGCACCGCCTGCTCAAAAGCCACAATGGCGCGGCCGCCGCCGACCGCAAGCTCTTCAAGTACATGCAGCAGGTAGGCAAGGCTCCTGTCATCCGCCCCTCTCAACCGCAGTCAGGTGCGCAATCTCCGGCTCGGAGCTGTCTCGGACGGCGACGACGTGGTCGGCAAAGGTACCGTGGTCTCTGAGAATGCGCCACACCCGACGGCTAGTGCGCGAGTGGAAGAACGACTCGCTCAAGCCGCTGCTTGCGACCGCCAACGCCAAGCGCAACCGCATCGTGGACGACCTCGAGAGCAAGGTAGGCGGGTGCCGCGGCAGGCTTCCACTCGTGGCTAGGTGCATCGCATCACAGAGCTCGTGCACACCATCGATGCTCTCGTGCCCACAAAGCAGGGGAAGCGCCTTCGTTAAATTCGCTTATTGAATGTATGCATTCGACACACTCGCGCGGCCTGCTCCATGAACCTACACGGGCATCGGAGACTGTCGGAGGGAGTTGCGTACGCATCGCCCGTGTCTTCGCGGCCCTGCCACTTCTCCAGCTGCCCCAGCTGCGTCAGCGCCTGTGCCTCAAGCTTCCACGCCGTCGAATTGTCTACCAGTGCGTCAAGCTGTGCCGATGGGATTGGATGCACTCGGGTCCTTGCCCAGCTCGCGGGCTTCTTGCAGCTTGCGGTTGAGCTTGGCCTGCTCCACGAGAACATCCACGGTGGGCACATCCGTCTTGAAGATCTACGCAAAGCTGAGCCATGCGGCCACGGGAACAGTCGCGGCGTACGTGGACGCGCTCCGTGATATAGATGTGGTTGGGCTACCTCAGAAGGTCATCATCAGTGCACGAAGAGCGCTTTCCATACGCCTGCTTTGACCTTGCTCTTCTTGAGAGGCGTGGGCGCCGACATGCCGCTTTGTCAAGTCAATACGCTATTTATACCCGTACAGCGCAGTGCCTCTCTATTCACCGCAGGCAGTCTCCAGTTTATTGGCCCACACGCCAGCCTCTCTGCCTACTCTGCATGCGCGATGCGGTGCTACATCCATGTGCCAGCGGCCATGGCTCCTTCCCACGGCGCTTGGGCGTCCGCAACGGTCGGCGGTGCGGGTGGCGACCGTTGGCGCCTGGGAGCTCGATCTTCAACGGTCGCGCGATATTTGGCTTTTTAGCCAATCAGGAGTGAGCTGTGAGCACCAGTCATTTTTGTGTGGCGAGTGGGCGAGTGGTCCGAGGCGTTCATTCGGAAATTGTCGTTTGCATGTGCAGTAGCTAGCGGAACAGTGTGATGAACCAATCTCTACGTTTCACGACGGTCAACTTACTTCTTCGGAAGGATGCCGATATCGAGAATCGCTTTACCTCTCTGATCTGTTCAAAGACGATGTAGTTTGGGATGTACATGAGGAGAACCAATTTCTGTCAATCCCCTGAGATTGTCGGTGAAGAACTCAAATTACTTTTTAACTGCAAACTGATACATCCCTATCCCTCCATAGTAGCCTCGTTTAGGCAGTGTCCGGCCCTATCAAATACAATTACTTTTTAAACTGTCAAACACTTGTCGTCACATTAAAGCGCCCATTGCGAGGAGCCCAGTCGCAGGAAACGAGGCATCTCATAGACCCCTGGCGTTAACACTGAAGCTGAGGCCGGCCGGTTGGCATCAGTAGTTGGTCGTCAAAGAGGAGGCCGTGGGTGGCGGATAACCTGCCATCGATAGTCAAGACGCCTCCCTAAGAGCGACGATGTCGACTTGATACGAACTCTTGCTCACCGTAACGTTCGTTTCGGATGACAAAAGCCAAGGGAAGTCGCCGAGAGAACCCGGTTGTGTTCCTCGACATCACCGTCGCCAAACAGTACATTGGTCGGCTGCTCATTGAAGTAGTGCCGCTGTCACTGCAACGATCTGCATCTGCGGCCCCTAGGTTCGCGCCGACATTGTGCCCAAGGCCGCCGAAAACTTTCGCGCACTGTGCACGGGCGACTGCAAGGACGCACGTGGCCGCCCTCTGCATTACCTCGGCACGCAAGTGTACCAGGATCTCCCCCGTGTTAAGCGCGGCATAGGCCCATCAACCGCATCGTTCTCGACTCGCACTTGCAGGCGGGCGATATCGATGGCAACGGAGGAGTGTCGATTTATCCATCGAGGCTCTTCGAAGACGAGAATTTTCTTCTGCGGGTACCACGACGACGGTGGTTGCCTTGCACGAGGCTTGCATAGCACGTAGGACCGGGCACAGTCTCGATGGTCAACGCCGGCCCAGACTCAAACGGGTCCCAGTTCAACCTTCTCTTTGCTTCGGTAGGAGGCCCATGCTCTCGTAATGAAGCCGCCTGTAGGCGCCTTGGCTCGACAACAAGAACGTAGTAGTCGGAGGGCTCCTCGGTGAACGTAGCTTCGAGACCCTCGGCCGCCTCCAGCAGCTCGCGGCGACGGAGTCAGGAATGCCCAAGGCCGCTGTGCTAATCTCCAACTGCGGTCAAGTGTTTCCCTACTAAATGAAGTTAAGGCCATTGAAATGGTTGCGCGCAACGTGGGAAGTTGTTGGGCCCGAGACAGTGGACCATTGTACTACAAAGGCCCACAGATCCAGCGAAAGAGACCTGCTGCGATCGACTCTACATCGAGTTGCCACCTCCAATCGATCCTACTGATGCAAGCAGGGAACAACAAGTAGCAGCTTGCAACAGTGTTCTCCTTTATTTAGTGGCATTAAAAGACATAATGCCGTCGCCTGAACTAATTGCTTAGTTCTTGGCGGCAGCCTTAGCCTCGCGGAGGTTCTTCTCCTCAAGGATGCTGAGCTTGACACCCTTGCCCTTGGGGAGCGAGACCCAGGGGCGCGAGTCCTTGCCGACAGCGAACACGTTGTTGAGGCGCGTGGCGAACTCGGCGCCCGTCGTGTCCTTGATGTGGGCAATGTTGAACGAACCAGCGTGTCTACAGAGAATCTATGAGCCTCCGTTTGAGTAGCGGGTCGGGCGGCAGTAACGAGTAAAACCCATCACACCCAGCTCGGTTGAGTCAAAGGGTGTGTCCATACCTCTCGATGTGGTGGAGGACGCCGACACGGCCAGCGTTGCGACCGCGGGTGACCGTGACCATGGTGCCCGTCTCGAACTTGATGAAGTCGACGACCTTGCCGGTCTCGAGGTCGATCTTGACGGTGTCACCGACCTTGATGAGAGGGTCGGCGTAGCGGATGGTGCGGCCGTCCGAGGTGGCGATGTACGGGATCTGCTTGCCGGTGAACTCCTGGCGGGTCACCTTGGCGAGCTTGTACTTCTTCTCCTCATCGTTGATGCGGTGGAGCACGAAGCGGCCCTTGGTGTCGTACATGAGGCGGAAGACATCGCCCGACTTGGTGATCTCGACGACATCCATGAAACCGGCGGGGAAGTTGGGGTCGACACGCGTCTTGCCGTCAACCTTGACGAGCTTCTGCATGCAGATCATCGTGACCTCCTGCTTGGTAAGGGCATACTTGAGGCGGTTGCGGATGATGATGATGAGGGGCAGGCACTCGCGGAGCTTGTGCGGGCCCGACGACGGGCGGGGAGCCCAGATGCCGTCGAGCTTGCCGAGCATCCAGTGCTTGGGGGCGCTCATGCGCTTGAGGTGGTGGCGAGGACCGCGGGGCATGCTGTTCAAGTGTCGGTCAAAAGGAGAACTACTCCCGCCTGCCACTGCCGCCTGCCATCGGCACCAGTGAAATCGCATCCGGATGCCTCATACACCGCACCAGTCATTCGCGTTCCCTCCCACAATCGATACGCTATCCGGACACAGGTTGACTAGAAAAACGCCTCTTTAATCACGATCTATGATGGCCGGCGACTGGCCGGGATCGGCGTCTCGACGCCTTGGGGCGTCACCCACGTCGTGCGGCCTACGGACACGTCGGGAGGAGGAACACTGCAAGGTAATACCGTCGGGGTAGTCGCGGGCCTTGGAGCCGTCCGGGTTGCTCACCTCACGGAAGCCGGTGGCTCGCTCGAGCATGCGCGTGCCGTCGGGGAACACACTGACCTCGTCCCCGTTGACTTCGATGCGCTTGGTTGTGCCGTCGACAAACGTGATCTCCTTGACCCCGCTTGCAAAATGTTTTTCGATCTAGGTGCCGGGGTGGCGTCGCAGTGTGCCCGTGGTGGTACCTGGTGGTTGGGGAACTCGAATACTTGCGTCTGGTCGGCCAACGTTGTGTGCTTGGTCTGCGCAGCGGCGTAAAAGTACACCGTCTTGTCCGCGTAGGT
>JNBR01000070.1:48099-74638 GCA_002081595.1 Achlya hypogyna | reverse complement strand
GGCGTGTGAGCCTGGACGGATGCTCGGCACAACCTCCTTGATGTCGCCATTGGCAAAGCGCACGATGGTGTGGCCGTCCACGTACACATCTTTCTCAGTGCCATTCGCAAACACAAACGTCTTGGCGATGGGTCCCGTCGCGAACCGCCGTTCGACCTTGCCCTTGGGATGACGGATCTCATGGACCTCGGGGACCGCGGGCTCGGAGACAATGGCCACCGCAGCTGGCGGGGCCTCAGCTGACGGTTCTGGGAGCGGTGCGGGCGGTGGCGGCGGCACGACGCCGGACGCGTCGTAGTCGCCTCGTCCTGGCTCCAATTGCAGGGAGCTGCGCTCGGCCATCGACGCGGACTGCCACCCGAGGAAGTTCTCTTCGAGCGCTGGCTCCTGGTACGCCTGCGGGTCGTAGGCGTCGTCGTCGGTGTTTGTGGCGGCGGTCGGCGCGGGAGGCTCCGGAGTCCAGTTCCAGTGCGCCAGCCGCTCTTGCTCCATGAACTTGAGCTCGTCGCGGAGCTCTTGGTTGCGCACTTCCAGTTCCTACGAGTGCCTGAGTTCTCGGCGGCGCGGGTGGCGCCAACCGCGATGCGCTGACGAAAAAACTCCATCGCCGCCTTCTGCTTGGCGGTTTTGGCGGCCTCGTCCATCTACGCTCATGGGCCAAGCGTTCGGTGGACGACAGTACCTTCATCTTGACGATCTGCGCCTTGAGCGCGTCGATCTCGGCTCGCTCCCTGGAGTGGACACATGGGTCACCGAGACAAGAGAGGCGCGCCGCTTACTTGCGGTCGGGCAGTAGGCCGACGCCCATCTTGAGCGTTTGGTCGAGGCTTCGTTTCTCTTTTCGAATCTGCTTCCATTCGGCCTCTATTTCATCTTGCGCACGCTTCTTCTCTTCCATCCACTCTTGCCTACCGAGGACTCAGCCGCCCGAACCCGCTGGCTCCGACGTACCGGGCGGCATCCAGCTTCCGTTGGTCGGCCTCGAGCGCTTCGCGCCGCTTCTGCAGCTTGAGCGTCTCCTGCTTGTAGTGCTTCACCTCTAGCTCGAGCTCGGCTAGCTACGCATCCATGAGCAACCCACGCTCTGCGGCAGCTACCTTGTCGTCGATTACGGACGGGATCACGGACGCCGGCGGCACCACGCGAGCAGGACTCGCGTCTGGTTTCTTCTTGGCGGTGACAGCCTTTGGTGCGGCTTTGGGCAGCACCTTAGGCGTGACCTTGGGCTTGGGCACGGCCTTTTGTTGCAGCTTGAGCTTGAGCGTCTGGAGCGACGAGGAAGGCGGCGAGGCTTTGGGTGCGTGAAAGAGTTGCTGGACGAGTGGCGATGTCGCCGACGGGGCTGCCGGTGGCGCGGCCTCCTCGTTGCGCGAGGCCTCGATGTCCCACGGCTCCGAGTCGGCGATGCTGAGTTCACTCAGATCGAGGCTTCCGTGGCGCAGCTCGTCCGGGGCTGCGACTTGCACGCTCGAGAACCGGAGCTCGGGCTCGTTCTTTTCCTCGAGGCCATCGTCGTCCTGGAGGAGCCCCTGGCGCCACCGCTCGAACTGCAGCGAGTCGTCATGGTCCTCGGACGCGAGCAAAGCCTTCTCCCACGCCGGCGGATGTGCTTCGGGCGGCGGGAGCAGTTCGTGCGCCATCCCGCCGTCGTAGTCGTCGAGAAAGTTGTCACCCGACTGTGCGAGCATGGCCTGCTCGAGATACTCGAACTCTTCGAGGTCGTCGGCGTCCTGCTGCAATTTCCAGTCGAACGATTGCATAAGATCTGCTGGCGCGTCCAAGTAACTCGGGTGCTCGGACTTTTCGGGTCGAGTTGGTGCGTCCACGACAACCGCATTCTCTGACCTTTTGGACTGCAGTGGTGTCTGCGGTGTCTGCGCTGGTGTTGACTTGGGAGTGGCCGCAGGTCGGGGAGTAAACTCGTTGCTCATGCGACGCTGGACCGACGGCGCCGGGGTGACTGATTTGGCCGCTGTAGGCGGGCGTGGGATTGCGTCGTCGCCGCTTACGAGTACATACGGTTTCCTTTTTGCAGGAATGTTTTCCATCCACCAGCCGCGCGCTCCCTTCTTCAGGAACGACTTCTTCTTCACCTTGCGAGCGCCCGACGGCGGCCCTTGTGCTGGCCATTGCTTCTCCAATAGCGCTTCGAACGAGACTAGTGCACGCCAGGGAGAATGAGCCATCGAGGTCATTAAGAAGAAGCGCGGCACACGTACCATTATCTCCTGGCATCGCCGCGCCTCGTGCCGCCATCGCCGTGGTGCTGCTGGGCGAGAGTTCGATGTTGGGCTTTGATGACCTCTGAAATCGTATCTAATCCTGACAAATATCGATTTATGGAGGTATATTTTGGCTCCAAATTTCAAATGCAAGAACCCAATGCCGCTTACCGTCCATCCGCACGTTGACGCGGGCCTGGGAGGCACCTCAATATCTGTGCACGCGAAGAGAGCATCAGGGTCACGCTCCACATGTGCGAATGCCCCAGCGGCTCAAGTTATGCGTTCATGGCCTCTGGGATAGATGTGGCCTGTCGCGCGATTTGCTCTTGACGCGCATGTCTTCGCCGTAGCGCTTTCAGAACTGGAACTGCACGTCAGAACACAGAAACTGGAATTGGGAATTTCTGGCTTAGAAGAGCGACGGAGGAAGCTGTGAAATACTGCGTCGCCCGCGACGCAGTATCGTCGAGACCCCAGCAAGGGTACCAGATTGCAATAGACTGATGTCGCTCTACGAGCTCCCCGACGATGAGCTAGCATTCCTTCAACAAGTTCCCTTCATGTACCACCCTGACCCGTGGCCGATGGACGCTATTAGCTCCTTTCCGCTCACCGACGTCGATCTCTTTGGTGTCGACGATGACTTCGTATTCCTCTTGACTAGTGACGACCGCGATGGCGACTTCACCATGATCGACGAAATCACGGACGAACCGCTTGTTCTGAACTCCTGCAGCCCCATTGCTGCCTTGGACAATCCCTGCGACCCGAACATCGTCGAGCTCATCTTCGCCGATTTCGTCGACCCGGCACCAGGGACTGAGCCTATTAAAACTGGTCGTTGCTCCTATCGCAACGGCAAGTGCCGCAAGCTTTGCAACACGAAGCGCAACGGCACGTACTACAAGATGTGCCCCACCCACCGCCTCGCAGCCCAGCGCAACCACTCCAAAGCACTGCAAAAGCGCCAAGAAGCCGCCAACCGCTCCCCCCAAGCTCCCTAGCGGCGTATCCTTTCTCCAACTCGTCATTGAATGTCACCTTTGTCTCGTGTGCATTCGGAAGCTTCATGGAGAGCAAACTCAGTTGGTCAGCAGAGTTTGCATGAAGGTATTGAATACGGAAAGACAAAGTCGACCAAAACTAAAAACTAGCCTAACTCGGTACGGTGCACAGCGACGTCAGCGTCCTCGAGCTCTGTTGTGCCTCCCGTGGCGATGTCCGCCGTGGGCGACCCCTGCCAGACGTCGTTGCGAAAGCTAAACGACGGCTGGAGATCGCCCAGCACGGTCTCGACGGGGTATACTTTCTTGTTCAGCGGCACGTCGGGGAGCTCCACGTGTGGCGACGGCCCGTCTGGCCCCGGTACGTGAATGATTTCGTCGAGCTTCCGGTGGAAGCGGTCCCTACGCGCGCGAGCTGAGAGCCGACAGCCACAGGGTGATTTGGCGCACCGGTAGGGCTTGGGTGGCAGCGCCGAGATGCCGTCGGGGTCCTTGCGCAGCACAAGCGTCTTGAACCAACGCTCGATGCGCTTTTCCCACGTCCACGTCTGCAGGATGTCGATGACGCCGATGTAGTAGAAGCCGGGACCAACGACTACGTCCGCGGACCGCAGACATGCCATTGACTGCTTTTCCATGCCGCCACTGCCCGGGCTCGAGACGGTGCTGCTGAGCACGTCAAGTGAGGGCAGGTGCAGCGGATTGCTGTCATCGCGGACGATGCTTTGCACGTTTACTTGGAACCGGACCTCGATGACGCCAAGAAGTAGACTGTAGTCCATGATGCCTTTGGCGCACAAGAAGGAGCTGTCCGCCTTGAGCTGCGCCACGACCGCGCTGGCCTGGCCGTGGCCGAGCCGCACCTACGGCGGCTTGAGCTCTCTGCTACTGAGTTTGCGTTACCTTGGTCGTCAAGTCCATGTCCTTGAGCACCACGTTGGGCGAGTGGAAGCCGGCTCGGTTGGGGCACGCGTCACGAGCGCCACTCCGAAACGCCATGTTGCAGTACCTAGCATCGCAAGCGTGGGGCCCAGCGACAGGACGTGCGCAGCTTCGTACCGGCAAGTGCATTCGGTACCGAACCGTGCCTTCTCCGCGTTTCGGTCGACCCAGCTCCCTTTTATGTCGTAGCGGTGGTGCACAGCGTGCTGTTTGTCGAAGAGGTTCTCCATCACGACAAAGTGCGACTCCTAGCGGAAGGCGATGAGGGTTCTGGTCACCGTGATGGGGCGTACGCGGCCGTACAGCTCCATCGAGTAGCTTCCAAGTATGCGCGTGAGGAAGGTCTTGGGGTTGGCCGCCACGTAGGCCGCGTAGTCATCCACAATTGTGTTTAAGAAACAGCTTTCGCGGCGCGTGAGGCTCTTGACAATGTACGCGCCGTTGGTGGTGAAGAACATGAAGGAACCACTCGAGCCCTCCGAGACCTTGGGGATGCTGCAGTCGGCAAACGACTGGATGAAGGCGCGCTCGTCGATGCTAAAGCATTCGCGTAGCTTGCCGAACACGTCGGAGCGGAAATCGGTGAACTTGCACTCTTGGCACGAAAAGAGCGCGTGGTGGTTCTGCGGCGGGTGCACCGTGAAGATGGAGGTGTCCCCGAGCTCGAGCGATTGCCTAGCGCAGGTCAGATCTACGCCTGCGCGGTCGAGACGCACCGTTTGTTGGCCACCTGGACAGCCTTGGTGATGCCACACGTCGTGTAGAATACCAGCTCCTTGAGCAGCGCGTAGTTGGTCTGGGCTCGCGTGGCGTCGTCGCGCTCGGCCGCCGACTTGAGCGAATGAGCTCCGGCGATGGAGAGGGCCGCACCTGCTTGATATTCTTTTCGCTCGTGCTGTACAAGATCCACAGGAAAAAGACGACGACGCTGCGGAACGACAGCAGGAAACCAAAAAGCTCCTTGAGCACGTCGCTGCCACCCGCGAGCCAAAACGCCACGTAGATGCCCCATAGAAGTACCCAGTAGACGACAAAGGCGATTGTCGTGAGAAAGCCTTCGCGAAGCAGCGTGCGGCGGTGATCGAGCGACGCTTCAATGCCGCCATTGAACCTACATTCGGCTTGTCGTCGGCTGCGAATGGAGCATCTACCGCTTCATGGAGATGGTACAAACGTAGATATTGGTGCCAATGAAGAGTGTGACGGGTGCAGCGATGAACACCCAAATGCCCGCGTCCTCGAACACAAAGGTGTTTGATTTCAGTTGACTGCACTTGACCCAACAGAAATTGCCCACCGACACCCCATGGAACCGGTCGTCAGAGAGCATGATCGCCGCCGCTACCAGTCCTATCGCCACGAGCGTTGAAGCCTTGGGGTGCTCTGAGAGCACACCTGAGGTGTGCGAGATGATCTGGTACTTGCGGCGGTTCTTGCGTGGCGAAGTGAATGGGTCATTGAGCTATTGGGAATTAGCTCGGACTCGTGGTAGCAGCGTACGAGCGAGAAGAGGTCGAGGGCCATGCAAAATTCCCAGCAAGTCGACGTCATGATGAAGTACTCGCGTACGGTGGAGAGCTACGAGGCGCATTGAGCTCAGCGACAGCGCACAATCTTCAGATACCCAAGCACAAGACATCCCAGACTCGACGCCGCCTCCCGCATGATTCCACGCGGGTTCGAGGATGAACGTAAGGGCGAGAAGCAAGTCGCAAATACTATTCCAGAGCTTAAAACTAGATGCCACCCGCGAAGAAGACGTACCAGCGGTTGAGAAGAAGGATGTTCGAGTGATTTCGACATGCGGGAAGGTGCACGTACGAGAAAATCACGACACCAGATATGATGAGGGTGCCAATGGAGCCAAGGAGCACCCCCGACGGGATCTTGAGCGGTGCGTCAGTCTTGTCGCGGAAGGCAATCGCGCAGATGAAGAGGACGACGGAGAATATGGTCGCGGCTGCGGTCGCCACGATCGTGCCCAGCACATACTCACCTCTGCCCCTCACGAGGAGGTAGATCTCTTTGAGCGGACCCATCGACGGCTGCTGCGCCGAGGGGGCATGACCCTCAAGCGTCGCGACGTTTCCTGTTTGTGCCAGCACCGGTGCATCGTCGTCGGTGCTCATCGTACTGGCCGCGCTCATCGGGTCCGAGTCCCGGGCGGTCTCCAGCCCCTTCATCATCGGGGCTCGGCAGTCTAAAAATAGATTTTCACGTGGCCTGTTTGAGTTTCCGAGTGCGATTTTTGAGTTTCAGATTGACTGAACACAGCAACGCAGAAAAAAAACGGTGCGAACATAATAATAAGGCGACTCGGGTCCGAGTCCTACTGAATATTGAAGCCCGTGGGCTCCGAGAGCAGCAGCATCGCGATCGCTTCCTGCAAAAGCTCCTTCTTCGGGTACAGCGGCAGGTCGAGGCGATTGAAGCACGCGTGCGCCACGGGGTACATGCCCGAGGTGTACGGCATGCCTTTGAGCGTAAAGTTACAGATGCGACCGTCGTAGCTCGTCAGGCCTGTCCATATTCGTAAGCCTTGCGGCTGGTAACGCAACGTGCACCTTTGAAGCCCTGAACAGGAACACGGGATGAGCCCGTGCAGTACTGCAGAAGCTTGGCTTGGTCGTCGTCACTCATGGCCGCGACAACTTCCCAGAACCACTACATTGCACTGTAAGCATCGCACGCTGGCGATGTGGTGCGGTACTTTGAGCACTCGGGAACCCTCGAGGTTAGAGGACACGTCCGTGTTGGCTTCCCAGTCACTCACGTCGATTTCTGCAAGACCCGTCACGAGCAGTTCGAACTACGTGCGAGATTGAGGCGTTGGCGATCTCACACTCCAAGAGACGCACCTCCTTGTGGTCGAAGGGGACAAGCAGTTCAGGGGGAATGATGGCGTATAACCCTTGCATGAGAGCACGCAGCTGCGGCTGGATTCGCTCAAACAGCAAGTAGCGGACCTGAGGCACCATGAGCTGAAGCGACCAAGGTACGAGGATACGAGGCGCTCAACGTAGTCGTGCTTGTTGGCATCCGTGACGGCGATGTCTTGACCATTCTCAACCAGGTCCACCTCTTCCACGGTCGTGCCCCGCAACTCGGACACGGAGAAAGTAAGCGCGAGGTCTTCGGCGTTCTCGGTCGCAAGCAAGTAGCGCAGGCTACAACACCCTCAGCCCTCAACCCACTTCACAGCACCAAACCTCTTGTACAGAGTTTTGTCCAAGCTCTCGATATCGTCCATTGTGACGGGGACGCCAAGAATGGCTACGACATCAATAAGCCACATCAATGGCCTCGCAGACGCACCTTTAAAGACGACAGGGCACAAGGGCAAGCGCAACACTTGGCCATCGAGGATGGCGCGGCCCATGAAGCGACCTGCGGCTTCGAACGTCGCGAGATGGTTCATTGAAAGGTGGCTGCTTATGGATTGAGTCAGGTGTCCGCACGACGTCAGAACGACGTACCCAACGGCGAACTCGGAGTTTGGGTTGAGAACGTACGTGCCGTCTTCGCGGTTGGCGACGACGAAGAGCCCCGAGTCGGGCTGCATGAGGGCCTCGGACACGACCATGTACCACTCGCGCAACACAGCGCCAGCGTCGACGCCCGACTCGCCATCAAACTCCACTCGGATGATGGAGCACAGTGCGACGTCCTGAAGACTGAGTAGATTTTCCATCGCCTCCGTGAGAATGTGATCGCGGCGCGTCTTCATCTTGAGGTATCCCGTCGTGTACGGGATGAGCAGGTCCGCGACTTGGTGCAGAAACCAAGCATACTTGACGCTGAACGACCGCTTTGAGAGGTACTGCAGCGTACTCCACGTGCTCAGCGGCAGCGTTTTGCCCGTCACGGTTTGTGTCGCGTCGGTGAGCTCCAGCGGGGCATATGTGATCTCATGAACAATGTTGCCGAGTTCGAGGTCGTCGAGCATCGAGACGCGGGTACGCCGCCTGGTGTCCTCGTCCTCAAGCACGTCAATCTCCTCCTGAAGCGTCGGCAGCGACTTGAATGGGATGCGACCGGCGTTGGCGTCCACGGGCGATGGCTCCCTCTACAAGATCGCAATATGATTAGAGAACTTCAAGTGGGTGCGTCGCACCAGGGTGCCACCCATTTGGATGAGGAAGGCTGCGGGGACATGACGGGCATCGAGGCAGTGGCGTTTCCAGTACGGCCGACCATTGGTGTCGAGGCCGCGAGACCATTCCTTGCGCATGCTAGTGCGAGTCAGACAGTCGATGGGTTGCGACAAAATACCGAGCACTGCGCTGGCGTGCATTGAGGTCTTCGGGGAGAACGAGATTGAAGAAGTACGACGAAACTTGTTTGACGTAGTACGAGGATGTGATCTTGCTCATGCTGTTTTGACGCGCGAGAAGGGTGGCATTGGCAGTAACCGCGCGCCGCTCGCCATCCATGTCTTTGGTTGTCGATGGGCTTGCATAATCGATCTCCGCACTTTCCTCGACAAACTTGCATTCTATGCGCCGACACTCAACCACAGCAGTGCAGAGGCAGTGGACGTACCTTTCTTGGTGCCACAGAGACTGCACGTCGCTCGGGCCATGACATTGTGAAAAGCACACACAGAGCATTCCCACCGCTCGGTTTCGGAGAGCCTAGTAGGATTCAGAAATGATTTGATGCAATAGACGACGAACATGTCCTCAATGTCGCCACGCTTGAGCGTGGGCATGAACTCGAGTACCCTACGAGCCGCATTTGCTGGCGCGGATAAGTTGAGTTATACCCTTGGTCGACGTAGCCGTCGTGCGTGGCGCGTTGAACGGCCTCCTGGCGCATGCAGTAGCTGGAGCCATACCAGAGGCAGAAGAGAAGCGCAAGCGACCCGGCGACGAAGACGAGGTTGTTCATGCTCGTGCCTTGCCCGTCCATGTCGACCTGCTTCTTGCGTAATCGCGGGCCAATTTCCGACTGGATTTGTCCCGAATGTTGGAGTCTATTTTTTTGGGCAAGCTTAACCATTTATTTAATGCTTTTCGTGCAAACAACTTGAAGTTTGTAATCGACAGCCGTGCAGAGCGCAATATTATTTTTCCGGCTGGCGCGACTTGGATTTCACCTGGTTTCCTGGGACGACAAGGGAGAAGCACTGAAAAGATCGCGATGCGGCCGCTCCTCGGGTGCTTCCTGCTTGCAACCATTGCGACGGTCGCAGCGACGATGAACTTGCTCGTGCACCTCGACGACCTCTCGAGCGATAGTCCACTGCCGCTGGACATGACACGGGATGGTGTTTACGAGGTGCTGCACCGACGCCACATTGACCATCAACGACTTGTGTGGGATATGGCCACGACGACTGACGGGCTTGCGGCCGACGTAGCGGCTGCACGTGTGACACCGTTGTGGATTCAAAACACGCTCATCGTCCAGAACGCCTCGCCAGCTTTGGCGCGCAGCTTGCGTGCGACGTCGGGAGTCCGTGCAGTGGAAAGCGACATGCTTGTCCATCTGGACATTGCCAACTATGATAGTGGCTCTTTTGACGATGCTGTGCCAGATGCTCGTACTGGTGGCGTGGAGAGCAACGTGAAGCTGCTTCACGCGGATGAAGTTGATGCCACGACCTCGGCGGGAGACTGACGAAATGCTGTAGGCGTGGGCTAAGGGCTTCACCGGCACGGGCGTCACGATCGCGAGCATTGACTCCGGCGTGCGCTACTCCCACAAGGTCCTGGCAAAAGCCTACCGCGGTACCTTCAATGTGCCCAAGTGCTCGGAAAATACTACAGACACCTGTTGTAGGCTACGTGGACGGACTGACGTGGCGGCACGACTACGCGTTCTGGATCGCCGAGGGGCAAAACCAGACCCTCTCGCCCGACAACGCGGACGAAGTTGGCCACGGCACGCACACCGTGGGCACTGCCGTCGGCGCGGACGGCGTGGGCATTGCGCCCGGCGCTTCGTGGATTGCCGCGCGGCCATTCAACGCGGACGGCTCGGCCAAGCAGAGCGATATTCTGCTCGCCGCCCAGTGGGTCTGCCGACGCCGGTGCACCGCATCTAAGACGTCGTAGGTGATGTGCCCCACCGCGTGGGACGGCTCCAAGCCCGACTGCAAGCGCGGCGCCGACATTGTGTCCAATTCCTTCGGCGGCGACGCCTCCATCACATGGATGGACAAAGTCGTCGCCGCGTGGTCGGCTGCCGGCATCCTCCCGGTGAGCCTTCCCAGCCCGAATCCGAACGACGTGAATGACCAGGTGTTTGCCAGCGGCAACGTCAACGGATTCCAGTGCGCCTCCGTCATGTGCCCTGGATGCCTTCCCGAAGCCGTAGCCGTCGGTGCCCTTGTGGGCGGCACCACCCTCTGGGGCGGCAGTGGCAAAGGTACTTCTCCACCTCGAGTCACGCTCGCAGCGTTCCAGGCCCGGGAAAGCACGGCGCCATCAAACCCGACTTGGTCGCTCCCGGCGTCGCCATCCGGTCGGCCGCCAGCTATGACGACAACAAATTCACGCGCATGACGGGCACGTCCATGGCGACGCCCCACGTCTCCGGTGCGGCGGCTATCGTCCTGCAAAAGTACGTTCCAATCTACGCCTTGGCGCTGATCTGTGGCAAAGGTGTCGCGCGGATAGCGGGCCGTGCCGCCCGGCCGACCTGCGAGAGTCCCTGGGCGCCACCGCCTTCCAAAAGCTCCACAAGCCCTTCCTCGTGCCCTCCACGTGCGGCAACACGAGTTACGACGAGTACCCGAACAACATCTACGGTCGCGGCCTCCCGGACCTCGGGCGCGCAGTCGCCTCGGGCGTGCTGGACGCCATTTCTGCGCTGGCGTAGCCGGCGGGTCTAAGAACGTAGTCGCTGGTCAAAAGACGTGTCTAACGAAGTTGGAGTAACTTCCTGACCCGACGTACTCGACGACGTTGTGGCGGGCGTCGTCGGGGTGCAACACGTCGCTTGTGGGGCGGTACTGGCTTTCGACGTCGCAGCCGGTGGGGCTTGTAACAACGCGGGCTGGAGTCGTTGGCAACCGACGTCGCATGAGGTACAGAAAGGTCAACGTCGCTACGAGCGCAGGCACGAGGATGACGGGTACGCCGATGGTGGAGGCGGAAACGGTGGCCCACGCGCCGTCGAGACCAGCGAGGGCGATGGGCAGGAGAAGCCCGGCTTCGAGCAGTAACGTGGTGACGACCGAGGCGGTGAAAAGGACCGTGAGGCGTTGCGACCGGGTCTTGTGCTCAATCGAGGACGCCGCGACCCGTCCCTGGAGCAACATGCCCACGACACCCGTGGCCACGGCGCTGAGCACCCCGGTCGCGAGGTGCACAATGAGCACGCCGAGAACGTATGGCTGCTGCGCACGCACCAAAGTGACCGTGTCAGTCGCCGTCGCTGGTCCTCGCAGCACGAACGGCACCGTAGCCATCACCAGCGCGTGGACGCCATTGAGCACGAGGAGACCATTGAGACCGAGCGTGGAGTACGAGGGGTGGACGTGGGCAGAGGTGACGCGGCCAGCCGCGAGCGCCTGCGCCCACTGAAACACAACCTCGGTGATGCACACGTAGACGCCGGCCCAAGAGATGCAAAGTAGCCCCAGGCCCGTCGCGAACAGCTCTTCGTCTGCAAGCCCGAGCCAAAAAACGATGCGACAGCATCCGGCGACGAGAAGCACCTATCGCATGAGACGCGCATGAAGCGACGGTCCAGGCCCCTTATGTTACCGCGTGGAGGAGCGAGCGGCGCCAGTGGCTGCCGACCCAAACATGGTAGACGACGCGCCAGGCCACGACGGCCGCCGCGATGCCCTCGGCGGCGACTAGTGGGCTGACGCCGGGGCTGTGCAAGCGCATCGGCCGGGTGGTAGAAGAGGAAATGAGATCTTAATATCGGAGTTTGCACTTGGCGTTTGTATTGCATTTCATTCGGAAACGTCAACCTGATTCAAATCCAGCGCCCGCCGTCCCCTCCAAGCGTGTCGCGCGAGGCCCATGCAGAGGCGGAGAGGTGCCTGGCGTCAGGAGACGTCCCAGGAGGATTGGGAGCCGAGGGCGACTCAGTTATTGCGCCCAGCGTTATCACAGCGACTAGGGTGGTAGGCGCCGGGTTTGGCTCAGTCACTGGGTGGCGCCAGGGTTTGTTTCCTTGACGTTTATGGCGTCTGAGAAGCCGCAACATCTTTGACGGGAGGAACCTCCTGTGACGAATCCTTCCGCGACTCGTTTGTACCGGACACCCAGTAGCTCAGCGACCCGTGTTTCCTTGGTTCTCGACTGTGAAGTCCGCGCACCCGCCATTTCGTCTCATTTTGTCTGCACTCCATCGTCGACAGCATCGGTTTACGGCGGTGGCATGCGAGGATGAACCGACTGCGCGAAAGGACGAGGAGGCACTGCTTCGTGCCGCTAGATCAGCGGTCGTTCAAGCCACGTTGCTGCTTAACAATGGACCGTCTGCAGATACTTGGTATGTACACCATGGAATCTGTCACCGTGGGTCTCGGACAATGGGCTTCGGATCTTATGGCACCTGCTTGGTGTGTCTTTGCCGCGACTTGAGTGGCTCTCTTTTACGGCGCTTCAGGACGTTGATGGAGCAAATACCCCCTGCAACATGGTGCCACTGATTCATGAATCTCTGCGCCCTGGTGTGCAGGACCCAGAGAAGCACTGGCCCCACAGCCTCTGAACACCCACCGGGCAGCTCCTGAACTCTGTACTTCACGCAAGTCACAAGTTTCTTAGATAACTAGACACGGTAGAAGGCGGCAGCCGTCCCGCTGAAGAGGTCGTGCTGACTCTCATCGTCAAGGTCCGCGACCCAGGACTGGACCTTGGCGAAGAGCTCGTCCATGCTTGGGCCTGTAACATCCATGCCGTCCGAGTCGGCCGCGGCGCCGTTTTGGTGCCAGTTGGAGTTGACCATGCAGCGCTTCGTGCCAAAGAGGTCGATGACTTCACGCACGAGGCCCTTGATGTACGCCTCCTTTGCTGCATCTTCGTGCCACAGTGGTACGGCGTACCCAAACATGGAGAGCTTTACGAACACGTGCGGTAGCGTCGCAAGCTGGCGCATCCCCGCGCGCCAGACGGCGAGTGCCTCGTCGTCGATCGCGTCCAGCGCAAGGCGCCGCGGCTTGCCAATGTGGTCGATCACGAGTGGCACATCGGGGTGCCGAGCTGCCAATGCGGCGGCAGCTGCCAGCTGCCCGGGGCAACATTGGAGGTCGAAGGAGAGGTTGTGCTTTGCAAGGAGTGCGTACCCAGCCTCGAACTTGGCTGCCGCGCCCATGGTATCGCGAAGGTAGTCAACGTTGTAACGGGATACGGAGATGTGCGTAGCGTTCTTTCCATCGAATGGACCGTCGTAGTCCAGCATGAAGCGGATGCCACGCAACCGTGGCGACGAAGCCACGAGCTCCTCCAGCCGAGCGGCTGCGTCCGGGGCCGCGAGGTTGCAATAGGCAACGATGCCAGCGAGCGTAGGTGCGCGGCCGGCGGCAACCAGTGACTCAAGAAAGCGGACCTCGCCAAGACCGTCGTCGGGCATCGCGTCAACGTGGACGGTCCGGCGGATGGGAAGGTCGCCAACCGCCGCTGTATACTGCTCGGGTGCATAGCTGGAAGCGCCGAGAGACTTGAGGAAAGCGTAGCATGGAAGGTTGACGTCGTAGTAGTGGTGGTGGCAGTCGACGATGTCGGCGATGGCCACAGACTTGCCCATGGTGCACGAGTGGAGTTGGCGATTGACCGTGCACCATTGTGCTCCGGACGCAAGATCGTCGTATCCGGATGACAAGAAAACATCTTGAGGTTTGTATGTGGATCACCAGTCAAGGCGTTAACTTCAACCTTGTTTTGTATACAAATCCCAAGTGGTCGCATCCAGAGTCCGTTTGCTGCACTTGCAGTTTGTATACCCATCTTGCTTGTCAAAGTTGTGCAAATCAAAGCGTATCCACCAATCAAATCGTTTTAATGTTTGAATTTGAACCAATCGGATCTCGTGCATTTGATGAAGCCCAAAGCCCAATTAGTTTGCACTTGGGTAGAAAGCTGGATGCAATTGAGTTCCCGCGCGTCCAAGATTGCTTTGTAGACCGCCTGCTTCCGACCACGAGCAGCTACGACATGCACTTGTTCGAATGTTTTTATTGCCCTCGAATCTCTTTGAGACAATTATGATATTTCTTTTGATGAGGAACTCGGCCAGTATGTCATTGAAAAGCTTCACAAGTTAAGCACGTGGAATGCCCCCTAGCGTCGACAAAGACGCTAAGGAGCACATACTGTACTGTTGTTAATGCTAGAAGGTCGCTCCAAAATTAAGAATCACCTCAGGGTTGAAATGCCTTAATCATGCTTGTGTCGCCCCGTGATCGCACAATTACCTTGTTTGTGGCACTTTATTCCTGGCTTTGTGACGTGGCAAACGGCAAGCGCGCCATTTCGAAACTGTCTGCCGTTGGAGGAAACTTGCTGCCTGCCCAGAGCGGACCACAACGCCCCATGGCCCCTCACGAGCATCGTCCCTCCCCGTCGTCCGTTGTACCATGGAGAGCGCTGCCGACCAAACAGCCTATTCGGCGCCCGCTCGGCTTCCGCCATACCTACCAGCTCACGGTCATGGTGGCATTATTCGTCGCGGGAAGCTCCCTCACGCTATTTTCTCTCGCGCAGCGCATGGCCCTGGCAACAACGTTGCAGAACGTCATGGCAAGCCTCCGGACTGCGACGATGATCGCTGGCACCGACGGTTTAGTGCGAGCTGAGATTCCGGACCGTCCCGACATCATCGACGTCGAAGCGAAGGTGCTCGGCACTCTCTACACGCGGCTCACCGACAGCGGGTTGCTGCAAGACATCCTTCGCGGCGCCCACGTCGTCGTCGCATACGACCGCGGCTTCTACTACGACCTCTTCCGCAACCTATCGACGGCTGTCCACACGCGGCAGTCGTCTCACTTCTCAACCGCACCCCAACTCGCCGTGCCGCAAGGACCGCTTCTCAACACACTGCTGATGGGCAAAACCATCGAGCACGATTCATGGTTTCAGCTCGAAGGCTCGACCTGGGACCCTATCTCCCGCCCCATGGATAGCCTCGTGCATGTGCTTAACTATCTCGAGTACTGTGTCGGAGGCGTCCAAGTCGGCCCCCTGGGCACATCACCATTCACCGATCGGTTTCCCCTACGGCTTGCCCATGACCCATTCGTGCTCGTTGCGTCGGATCGACGGTGACAACGATATGTGGACACAAGAGATACTGAACGAAATGGCAGTCATGTCCTTTTTAGGGATGTCATTGTGTACAAAGAACAAAAAGAGGCCTAGACCATGTTGACGGGCTGCGTGCCAGCCTTGGGTTGGGCCTTCTGGGCCTTCTCGGCGTCCTTCTTGTCATCCTTGCCGAGACCGTAGTCGATGCCGACGGCGGTAACGCGGTACTGGACGACGGCAAAGATGATCGTGAGCAGCACGAGGCCGCCAAAGTAGTACCAGAACGCCTTCTTGACCGACTCGGGAAGGGAGTCGAAGTCAGTGCCCGATGGGTAGTTGCCAGCAAAGAAGCCAATGACACGGATGACAATGGCCGAACCCGAGAAGGAGCTCGAGATAATCATGACAGGCTTCTCGAGGTAGAGAACAAGGACACCGAGGGCAATGGCGGCAACGACCACAAGAATAATCGTGACAGTGTTGCTCGCACCCGCTGCCTGGGCAAGCTCGAAGCCAAGCGCCACGCCACCAAACACACCAACGAGGAAGATACCGGCGCGGTAAAAGTACACGCTGAGGGCACCGCCGATAAGACCGCCGAGGATAAAGGCGATGATGGGCACAGCCTTGCCAGCAATCAAAGCGGAGAAGACGGCCTGGAAGAAGATACCGAAGACAGCGAAACCCGAAATGAACGTCATGGGCTTGACAAGCTTGTAGCCAAACACACCAAGGATGAAGCCGGCAGCACCGAATGCAACGACAACGGCCGACTTCCAGATCTTCTCCGTCGTGTCGGCATCAGAGACGTCAAAGAAGTCGTTGATGTGGTGGTCGATGACGGCGGCGGTCTGGTTGAGATCGCCAAGCGTCTTGTTGAGCGCCTTGACGCCGTCCTTGCCAGCGTCCTCGATTTGCGAGCCATTGATCTCGGCAGCAGCCATGCACGCGAGCGTAACGAGCAGGTAGAGCGCGACGAGGAACTTGTTCATGGTGGCGAGCAAATTCGGGAATGACGCCAGTCGGCGGCTGCGAGTGGCTGACAACCCCCCACAGTGCACCTGGACAAACGAACAACACCCGCGATCGCCGACTTTCTCGCCATATCGAACAACTGCATGCGCCACGCCATATTTTATATTTCCTCGTTTAAAATGGCGTACCTGCACTTGGTATTTGTATACATTTAATTCACGACCGTTCGCAGCTTTATATTTCTTGCCAGCTTCTCGAAGTTTATCGTCGTCATGCCGCTTGAAGCACCAATCAGATGCCTCCGCCACAAATTTCGAAGAAATCTTTTGACGGGCCACATGTCCGGCCCATCCCCAGCGACCATATATGGCTGAACTAGACAACGCATCGCAGAGGCTTGGCACCGCGGCTCGTTGGAGGACAAGACGATGTCGTGGCCGCGACAGCGGTCTAGGCCGGAGCGCAAGGCAGCGGAAGCTTTGGCTAGCCCCCAATGTATAACGTCATTGCTCTGTTGGCTCTAGGTACTGAATGCACCATGGCACAACATGTATTCGCCACCCATATCAGGAGGAATTGAAAAGATTTCGATCCCTGCAAAGCCCGTTGCGTGGAGCGCTGGCAAATCCGCTGGACAAGAGAGGGGGTGCAGGGCGAAGCAAGCTGCCATGAACAGGCCGACAGTACACGCATCAAGCCCCAGTGAGATGCAGCGGCTGGGACACGCTGATCTCGTCATTGCGAACGTGCACAACGCACAATTGATGAAATGGATTCTATTCCAAAGGGTTTGCCATACATTTTTTTTCAAAGTTTGGTTACGTGACGGGCCAATCACGGGACGGGTAGACGGGAATGTTGCAGCCGCCCAGCACTGAATTCTGGTTGCGCGAGAGAGGCCGCGGCAACGACCATGGCGCCCAACCCGAATGAGTCGTCTATGTCGATCCCGGCCCCACTGGTGGTCGTGGCTGTAGCTCCTCTTCAAGCCGTGGAGGCCGTCGCGCCCAAGCGCCGGCGCCACCACCACCAGCATGGCAGTCTCAGGATTCTGTTCTATCTGCTCGCTGTCATAGTTGTCTCGTCCGCGCTCATTCTCTTCTCGGCGCTTCAGCGCATGACGCTCGACTCCACCCTCTTCTCGCTCGTCAATGCGATGATCAACGCCGAGTTCGTGCCGTCTGAAGGACTTGTTGATGTTTCGATACCGCTGCACTTGGGCACCGTGCCCATTGAGCGGGTCGTGCTTGGCACGCTCTACACCCAACTCCTAGGCAACCGTGGAACGGTGCTCATGGAGCTCCTTAAGGGTGCCCACGTCGTCGTTGAGAATGATGCGGGCGTCTTTTACGGGCTGCTCAAGAACATTTCGACCACAACGTATCCGCGCATTTCGTCGCATGTCTCTGTTGCAACGCAGTATGCTGTTCCCCAGGGACCGCTTCTCGACACGCTGCTCACAGGCACAACGCTCTCGAATGACTCGTGGTTCCAGTTTGAAGGCGCCAATTGGGACCCCGTCGAGCGCCCCGTCGACAGCATGCTTCATGTCCTCAACTACGTCGAGTACAAGATCCGGGGCGTCCAAATCGGCCCGCTGGGGACGTCCGAGCACACGGACCGCAGCCCGCTGCGCATTCGGTTCGAGGACACGTACCACTACCACCGGCTGCACACGCCCGGCGCTGCTCCCGTTCCCCACCATGTCTAACTTAACAGTGTCTGGATATTACCTTAATATAAAAAAGTTCAACACACAAGCCTTTTAGTCGACCCGCGCCTTTTTGGGCGCGTAAGGCGCGTCTGCCGCCGTGTCGCTCTTCGGGCGCGACCGCTTCGAGGCTTTGACTGGCGCCTTGACCAGCACGAAAGCGTCACCGGCCTGCGCCTTGAGCTTGCTTTCCACTTGTGCCTTCAACTTGCTGTCCACGTCGAGCCTCGCTTTCTTGTTCTTGCCGAAGCGAACGGCCTTCGGGACATCGGCGTCTGAGGAAGGGTTGCGTCGCTTTCGTGTGATCTTAACTAGGGGGCTGTCGACGATGGCTGCGGCTGTAGCTTCGGACTCCTTGGACGGCGATGCCGAGATGCGGACATTGTCGATCTGCTGACACAGCGAGACCTCCCTCCACGATGGTGAATCATAAGTAGTAGAGCTTTCTGGTGTCGAAAGTGCAGTTCCAGTGCGGGGTGACACGTCAATGGCGCTGTTCTTGAGTTTGCGTTTACCGCTCTCCGGAGATGGACAAGCATCAACAGCGTGGAAGACTAGTGATGGGTCCGCTCCCCGCTCAGTCTCTGAATCAGTGGGGTTGGCTACAGGAGGTGCCATGTCATGGTTGCGCTCTTCTTCTGTCTCGTTATCTTCGTGAACAAGACGTGGCGAGAGGGGCAGCTTTCGTTGCATCTTGCGTGTGAGTTCTTCGATGGCCGCGAGGGAATCGAGGCCGCGAAGTTTCAGCCGGCCAAGCTCTTGCTTTACGATAAGCGCTCGCACAGCATCTTCGCGGCTGAGTTGGAACTGCACCATGACCTTGCGGACTTCGGCGTCAGAGGGCTCTACCATGTCCTTCACAATGCGCTGGAGTAGGATTTTCACGGCCACGGGGCGGGGGACGTGATCCTCCAACAGGATCGCCAGCTCGGCCTTGACAACGCGGCTGAAGATCTCCTGAGCTTCGGTGCTACGGCTTTGGCCCGACGCCTGCATGTTGGTTGTCGCCATGGTTCCCAAGCGACTGATGAAGGGACTGGCCCCTTCGTTCTCGGAAATGGAAAATGTATTCTCTCTTTCTTTTTGTATATCATACGTTATTCAAGAGTGAACCCAAAATCTTTTTCCAAGTCTCCGACCTGTCAGCGCATTTTTTGTATTTTCGGTTTGTTTTTCGACCCGTTTCACCATAACCCCGGCTGTGGGACGCTGCGGGTTCGGTGCCGCTGCCCCGATTGCCTGTGAGTCGAAGTCCTCGTTCTGGGCTCGGCGCTCGGATATCGAGGCCAGAAGCCGTGGGCAACGGCGATAAACTTTCAGAACGACGAATGCGAATTAGAAAACGCGAAGAACCCACTGCCTCCACAGAGGCACGACTGCGGGACGAACGAGGGACTCGGCCAACTCCGGGCCTCTACGCGAAGAACGCGGCAGGAGGCCGACGGCACACTTGGCTCTGCCACTTGGCCAGCCACATGGGGGCCCTAGTCGTCGCACCATCAAACGCAGGATAACGCCAGTCATCCGGATAAGATTTTCGAGAAAAGTGCACCTTGGAAAAGTGCATTTGGTGCCAGCCGGTGGGGGTGCGACAGGGTTATGCGAAGTCGGTCGTCCAGTGCGCGCCATTCACTTCGTTTGGTCCATGTTGCCCCACAGTGAAGGTCCCGACGCCGCGTCGGTTCTTCGATCGTCGCTCTGCGCCAGCTGCCCCTTTCCCACTGCGTTCCATGCCCGCCCTGGTATTTGCAGCGAGCACCAGCATGGACAGAATAGTGAGGTGTAGAATGCTTGGGCGACGACGAAGTGTCGTGCGCGGTGGCGCAGTTGCGCGGGCCTTTCTCCCAGGTCCGGCCTGTTCCACATCAAGAAAAGGGCTTCATCGCCAGCCGTGGCTACCTTCGGTGCATTTTGGCTCGTAGTTGCGGACAGCCACCAAGTATTGTGGTGGTAGGAGGGGAAGCGTCCAGTGCGCCGTACACCACAAGCTCCATGGTGTCGCAGTCATCGCGACCACCTCAGACCACTCGCTCCAAGGCCAGTTTGCTGGACGGACTTGGAGTTGTGGTGTCGCACTCGAGCGATCTGGTATGACCGATGAAGCTGCTGGTGTGGCGGCAAGCTCCGACTGATACACCAAGCAATGGCCCAGGGCCGCACGACCCCGAATTGATGGCCAGCAGGCGATGCGTATCAAAATTCACGGCCGCCGAGTGACTCGTATCCGGATAATACCACACTACGCCATGTGTCACACTCGGATGAACCAATCGGCGCGCGGATCCGGATAATACCGACCGGCCGTTTTCGTGTGTAACTTCAAGCTTCATCGTGGGGAGGTTTTCTTCGTTTGGAAGTCAATTGAAAAAATCGAATCCGGGGCGTTATCCGGATACAGAGATCTATTTTCATCTTGCAGTCAGTTGTGAAACACGCCCGCGCCGACACGAATAGGAAGCGATGAAGAAGCCGCCGATATACCCAGCCATGGATAGGGACCTGCTCTACGAAGTCCTCCGCGTCTACGTCGACGGGGAGGAGAAGAAGCGTGAGCTCGCGGTCACGGGCCTCCGTCTCGACGTTGGCTCCATGGAAGAGGGCGGTGTCGAGACGCCGACTCGCGACGACCGCTGGATGCTCGAGATGCTTAGTGCCGACAAGCCCGCGTATGGGTACGACGAGGTGCTCCCTCGCCTCAATGTACGCCTCAACGAGCCCGTGGCCCCTGTCGTCGTTGTTGAGGCCAAGAAGGGCTCGCCCCACCAGGCCAACAAGCGCAAGTGCTGGACGTGCCGGAGCCGCTTGGCACTCGCACCCATTTCGTGCAAGTGTGGTTACACGTTCTGCCCGAACCACCGCTACCCTGAAATGCACAACTGCTCCTTCGATTACAAGCGCGACGGCAAACGCAAGCTCGAGCTCCTTAACCAGCCGTTCCGCTCCTCCAAGCTCGTACGTGTCTAAGCTGGACACGCCCCCCAATTCTTCCGCCCTGGGAGACTATTGAAGACATGGACGCGAATGCCTTCTCTCAAGCTCGCCGTACATATTGTGATTAGTTATTTATTTCTTAATTTTATATCTCTGAGGCTTCCTACAAAAGGAATAGGAGACCCCTTTATTAATACCAACTCCTTATCTGTTTCGCCTCTTCGGTCTCCTTGCGTACTACATTCTACCGACTTGCTCCCTGCTATCGGCACGCGCGGACTGTCGATGGCATCGTCGCCACTGACTGCAAGCACTTGCGATGCTTCCGACAGGCCACGACCTTTACCGCTGCGAAGTCGCTCGAATTGACTTCGTTCCTTTCGCATACCCTGAGGCGGCACCCCACTTCGCGCCACCCCATTGCGCCAACACAACTGATTGGCCCTGAAATGGTACAGTGTTGTGACACAGCCGCTCGCGGCTGGCGCCGTGGCCTGGCGGCAAGACGCCGCCCGTCGAGGCCATAGAAGCCACTGCCCTCAAGGTATAAAAATGCCACAGGGTGACTGCAATGTCGGACGCCCCCATCGACTACAGACGACCAAAGGCGGCGTCGATGGCGCCTGAAAGGTCGGCAATGGTCAGTTGTACTAAGTGCTGACTCAAGAATAGAGGCTCAAGGCATCGCGCATGAAGCGCGCGTGCGCAGCTCTATCGACCGACGCAGGCTGATGGAGGGGCGATGACTTGGTCGATGGTGGTGCTGACGTCGGCAGTCGGAAGTCACTTGGCGCGCAACCGACGACGTTCGCGTTTAGTCGAAGCTGCCGATCACCCGGTTTAGTCGGTGAGTGATTACGCCCGTTCACTGGGTTATCCGAACGGCAAATGCTTTGCACAGTTGGGAATTGAGTTTGAGTTTGAGTTCCGGGCATCGTATCCGGACATGCGTTCACTGGCCAAGAGCAAGGAGTGGCCGATCCAGCCAAATTAGCATGTCGTTCTTCCAGCGCGTCACGACCTTTGTGCTCCCAGCCGCGGGCCATGTGCGGGGCATGGCCAAGATGAGCGAACGCGCCATGCGGCGTAAGGCTCTTCGCGACAGCAAGAAGAAGGCAGAGCGCATCCCGCCGCTTAAGGAGACGCTTCGCAAGCTCTACATGCGTACGCATCCCGATCTCTTTGGCCAGTTCCCCGCGGAGCAAGCTAGCAACACGGAGTCGTACAAGGAGCTCATGGGTATCCTTGACGCCATCGAAAACACGAGCGGCGAGTTCCCTCCCGCGAAGAAGCTTGCGTTGCCCTTTTACCTCACGACTGGCGTGCCAGGCGAGTTCAAGAAGGTGACGCTCAACCTCAAGACGACGGGTGGCTCGTGCGTGACGCTCATGGAGACACAGCTTGGTGCGTTCTTCGAGGAGTGCGGCTGGTCGCGCGTCTTCGAGTGGAGCAAGGGCAGCTGGGGCCTCACGACCGTCCACAAGATCAACTCGAACGAGCAATACGACACCGACGTGCCGGTGGCCAAGTCCACGGCTGCTCCGGAGCCCGTGGCGCCTGCCTTCGTGGAAACACCGCGGTCGACGCCCGAGCAGGATACTTCCATCGAGCGCGTGCTCGAGGAGCTCAACGACATCTTCGAGATCATCGCTGCAGTGCCGTACATGGCTCACAACGAGGAATACGCCGAGATCTATGACTTGTACACCAAGGAAGACGGCGAGGACGGCCACATCAACGGCCTTGTGGAGCTCGAGCGCCGCGGCGGCTACAAGCTCGTGGCGGCGACCCACGACATCTGGGAGGGCGAGCGCGACTTCGCCAAGCTCTCGGTCGGCCTCGACGTCAACTCGGCCCTCATTATCCAGCGCATCCTCATGCACGCCATCACGACTGACGCCAAGGTGAAGGACCTCATGGAGCAACAGCTTGCCGATGAGGCCGCTGAGAAGGAGGCCGCTAAGGAGACCAAGAAGGAAGAGTAGATAGCAACGAACCCGCATAGAGCACCGGGCATCGATATATAATGAATGTAGCTGGTAGATTTCGATCCCGCTGCTCTTCTTTGTGCGTGACCCTGGCGGCACCGCTGCTGCGTTACCCACCGAACACGCACTGCCCAGGCATACCCAACGTCAACCCAGTATTTGTGATGCCGGGCCGCCACTGTGATGTCGCGGCGCGCTGCTCTTGTGGGCGTCGACACCGCAGGAAGGCACGAGCTCGGTGTCTCTACGCGAGAAGGCTGGTCCGTCGTGATTGCCCCGTCGGCGCCATCGCGCAAGCAACGGGCTGCAACACATGGATCCAGTTCCACGCCCGATACTTAAAATAAGCCAAGTGGGGATGCCGTGGGAAGAGCAACTTCAACGCTCGTAATTTGCGAGGGTTTTCGGAATTAAAAACGTGCATTTTGGGACAATTGCGATGGAGCCTCGGAAGGACGACGAGGCGACGCTCATGCGCATCGAGGACCGCAACGCAAGCAGCTTCGACGTCGACGACTCGGACGAAGAAGACGTGCATGCCGCTTCCGACTCGGAAGATCATTCCCGCAGACCCGTCATTGCGCGCTGCTCGTCGTCGCCGGACTTGGCGTCGCGCGGGCAGCACACGCCACCACCGCCCTTGGCCGCAGTTCCGCCGGTCATGAAGACGAGCATCAACAACCTGGCGGCGTCCATCATGGCGATTGCTCGCCCATCCGTCGCCCCGATGCTATCGCCGACACCAGACCACAAGCAGGGATCGGATATCGGGTACGCCGACCGCTTCCCAAGCCCCCGTGTCCGACGCAAGTAGGCTGCATGGAAACGTGGGTACAAGCGTGTTTTTCAGCCCGCCTTTGCTACCGCCGGCCTTCGCGAATCTTACAATCTGCGAAAACTGCAAGGGTCCGCTACTTCCGTCCACCCCATGTCACGGTGGCTGTCGCTCGTAGATGAGGTGGGCACGTTGCTTGGGAAGAGCCGCCACCACTGCCGCAACTGTGGTGGCACCTTTTGCCAAGCTTGCTCGTCCAAGACGTCTGTAGTGCCCTTCGACGCTCTCGTGCGACGCGAAGCTCGAGCTCGGTTATTCACTGCACACGATGTAGATCCACAAGGGCGAGTTCCGCGTTTGCGACTGCTGCTCCGTGCGCATTCGTGAGTTTCACGCTCAAACCAAGTCCCCACACGCGACGTGGAATGGGCTCACGCCGATTTCGGAGACCGCGTTTCTCGACAAGTTCGACTTACCCGAGGCCCAGGTGCGCAGTATCCGCTCGCCGGTGCTCAGTCTCCCGGCAGTCACCTGTCGTAATCTTCAGTTGCTGCTACTTCCCCGAGATCAGTCCTTTCTACGGCCACCTCTTCTTAACCCGCGATTACGTGGCTTTTTCGGTCAGGGCCGCTGACCTGGGCTCGTGCAAACAAGCCGTAGGCGTATCGATCCCTCGAGACGCCGATCTTGATCTCGTACGACGATATCACTGCCGTCGTCAAGCCCGAATTCTACTTCATCAACGCGCTTCAGCTCAAAACAAAGGACAAGACGTGGTTCTTTGCCGAGTTCAATGGCCTCCGGTGCGTGGCTGCCACCCGCTGCTTGCTCACACCACAGAGTAGAGACATGTGCTTTGTTCGTCTCGACCAGCTCATCCTCGCGCACCGCCAGCAGCAAACGCGCGGTGCGTCGCGGACTCGACGTTGCATTCCCACGCTCCTAGTAGACAGCAATTTGAGCCCCAAGACGCTCAAGGAAATGGCGTCCCAGCGCCGCAAGTCGATGAAAGTGACCAAAAAGTCGAGGTCCGTGGTGCCGGGGTGCATGGACACCGAGGTCCGATGTAGTAGCAGTGTCATGAGCCCCAAAAGCGGCGGCGACGACGAAGACTTTGTGCCGCTGCCGCCAGACGAAGCGCTGCGTAAGTCATGCGTTGCCTCGGTGGATTAGTGGCGGGGGCTGTAGTGAGCATGACCAAGGTTCTCGACTGCGAGATGCCGGGCAACGTTCACGACATCTTCGACCACCTCTTTGCCGACGGCCCGGGTCAAGACTTTTATAACCGCGTCATGGTGTCCACTAAGGACATTGACATTTCCGTGGGCGGTGCGTCGGTCGGCGACGGCGCCGCTGACGGTGCGTAGGCTGGTCCCTCCTAACATCGGACGCGCCCAAGGAGGTGACATCGGGTTTCAAGGTGTCGACGGAGACCTTCACGCACTACCGCCGCGTCGAGTCCAAACACCCGCCCAAGGTATCCTTTCCTGGCCTCCCACCATACGCCGAGTGCGTGCGCCACCAGCTGTACCGGCACCAAGGTCGGCGGCGCCGCCAGTTCGCAGCTCACTGTCTGTAGGTGACGGAAAGAGCTGGACGCGCCTCGTGATTGCCGACTGCTTGCGTATGAACAAGATCCCATTCTCCGACTACTTTGAGATCGAGACGCGCTGGGTCTTCACCCGCGACGGCCGCCACTTCACACACGCGCAAGTGGGCCTCGTCATCCACTTTCTCAAGTCGACTTGGTTCAAGTCACAGATCGTGTCGTCCACAATCTCTGAGTCTAAAGAGGCGTTTGAAACCTGGTGCGCTCGTGCCGCATCGCCCACGCTCACCAGACTCCCGCAGGGCGGCCCACGCCGCAACACAGCTGCGCACTCAGGTTGCCCCTGGTTCACCAGCACCGCCGTCGCCTCCCAAGGTAACCACGCACCCCTTGGCACACGGGCGAGAGCGAGTTAGATGGAGGTTCCCGCTGACACACCGCCCGACCCCATGCCCACGACAACCTCCGCACCCATGGTGGCGTCCGTGTCGGCGTCGACGTCGGCGCTGGCCCGCCTGCGGGGAGTGCCGCCCCAGTGGCTTCTCCTCGGAGCCCTCGTGCTCTATGTCTTTTACACGCTGCGCACGGTGCACGGCGCGTTGACTATGGTGGTGCAGCGTCTGGACCGCCTAGAAGACGCCTTGGCGCGGCATGAAGAGGCGCTGGGGGCATCGTGTCCGTCGGACTTGGTACTCTCCACGGCCGCGCGCCGGACTCACGCTTGCGCAGGTGCAGAAGCTCATCACAGCCCTCGAGTCCGTCGCCCACCGTAGTTGAAGTTACTAGGCGAAGCGTAAGCGAACCGGCATCGTATCTTTATATATCTTGAACCGGCGCAATGGAAGCATTGTTCGAGACCGCGCTGGCGGACGTGCCCGCGCACCACGTGTTGGCCGTGCTCTTTGTGAGTCTCGTCGCAGTCTCGGCGCTGCTCTCGTGGATTGTGCTTGCCCCTGACGCCAAGTCCCCGCCACCGGCCGTCAAGGAGCCACCACCCTCGGCCACGGCCGACGAGATCGACGCGCTCCTTCATCGGCGCTCGCTGCGCGAGATCGACCGCGAGATCGACGCAGCGATGCACGCAAACGGTCGCCGCTCCCCGCCGGTCATCTCTTACGCCTCCGTAGACAAGGCGACGTGTGTGCGCCGCACCATGCGCTCGAGCGATGACGCTTCTCTGGCGGCGCGCCCTAGTGACTGCGCAACGGAAATCAAAGTCATCGTCG